>JAJEJO010044865.1:10488-244495 GCA_020662805.1 Glaucomys volans
AAAAAAAAAAAAAAAAAAAAAAAAAAAGATGAGAAATGAGGAACAAGACTAACTACAAAATTAAAAATAAAGGAAATAGCAGAATTGACTTTAAAAGCTGGTTCTTTCAAAAAACAATAAGATAAATAACTCCTATAAAAAAGAAAAAATGAGAAGTAGAATTGCTAATAAGAAAGAGACAGTAATGACAGGAAAACATAATTTTAAATGTTAGAATATGTGGGTCATACTGAGGAGCTGGAAACTTGACGGTTGTGAGAAATAAAGATTTGTGCTGATTGGTGGAAATGTGGGTCCACGGCGAGAATTATGATTGGTCCTGCTGGGGTGGTGCGAGGTGGTGCAGGGATTTCATTGGCTCTTAAACAAATAAAAGGCTATGCAACTTCCGCAATAAACGAGTCTTTGGCCACTCACTTCTGGTCGTGCTTATCAGACTCCCAGTGTCTGGCTTGTGATGCTGCGTCCTTACCCCCCATCGTGAAAGCCCCCAGGACTCACAAGTGTAACAAGAATGTGAGTACATAATATTCTGAAAAAATTAACAATGATGAAAGAAACTAATTCAAGATGTAGGGCACACACACATATGTACTGATGAATAAATCAATCTCAATGAAATAGACTTGTAAAATAAGTTTTTGAAATTTTACTTAGGAGAATGTTGAAAACTTTGCCAGATCACAAAGGCAGTTATATAACACATACAGTGTACATAAACACACACATGCTTTCATTAGGAGGGAAGGGGAAAGAATTTAATACCATCTCCTCTCACTTTTATCAAAGTCTTTTTAGTCACTAACAGGGGTGGAAACTCTTCAGATGATCCCACAGTTTTTCTCTTTGCACATTAACAGGCACATCTCTCAGCCACAAATTGAGCTTTTATCCTAAGAATGAAATTTGCTTTGCTGCATGGCTTTGTCTTTGAGAATCATTTGTGTTGTTCCGAGTAGCATGAGATTATCAATGTTAAAGGTGGAGTACTACTCAATTCTGTGAGTGGAATCAATTGCAGTTGTAACTCAATTTAAGTCTGTTCTTGAGAACACAGTTCAATTCTAAGATAGATCACAATTTGTTTACACATTCCACATGTGTAGACATTTGTGAATCATCTCTCCCCCATTTTTTTTTTAATTTTTGTATTGGGAATTGAACCCAGGCCACATCTCCAGCCTTTTTAAAAAATAGGGAGAGGGTCTCTCTAAGTTTCTTAGGGCCTCACTGAGTTTGGCTTTGAACTCTCAATCCTCCTGCCTCAGTTCCCCAAACTTCTGGGATCTTTCCCCAGTTAAAACCACTATAAAAATTATTGTACAGGGGATTCTTAGAGTTGTCACCTCTTATTCTAGGCTAAGCCCTAGAAGCAGAGCCTGATATGGACACTGGTAAAGATAATCTATTGCAGCAGTGCTCTCAGTAGAACCTGTAAGGGGGCTGGGAGAAGAGCAAGGCTGAGCTCTCAGGTTGAGTTTCACACCAGCCTTGAGGCATGGGGACCAGACTCCCTATTTTGTATCAGCTGTGGAGACTCTTCTGATGGTGGGAGTATACTTCTTGATGAGGTGACACCTATCAGCTGAGGATAATTCTCCTGAGAGTGGTGTGAGCCACCAGCCACCATTTTCACCAGTGATAGCAGAAGAGTTCCTTGACCTGAAAAAGCTTCTTTGAGACATCTCTTGGGTAAATACATAAGAGTAAAATTGCTGGGTCATGGGTAAATATATGATTAACTTTAAAAAAAAGTCAAAGATTTTCTGAATTAGTTTTACCATTCTGCATCCTCATCAGTAAAGCATCAGAGTTCCAGTTGTTTCACATCTTCACCAATTTTGCAGTTGGTGATTGTTTTCATGTTGTCACTTCCAAGGGAGCATGAAATAGTAGGTAGTTTTAATTAGCATTTTCCTGATGGGTGATGTTGTATTTTGTGAAGTTCTCCTCTTAGGCCTTTCCCATTTTTTTTAAAGAGCAAAAAGTAAATTTTATTTAAGAGAGAGAGAGAGAGAGAGAGAGAGAGAGAGAGAGAGAGAATATTTGCATCTGCATAACAAGATGTCTTGGAGATAGAACCTAAATCTAAACACAAAATTCATTTGGGATTCATAGACCTCTTATACACATAGGTCAAAGGGAATTTTACACAATATTTTAAAATAGTTCCTTTCATGAAGCAAAATTGCATGGTGTTGAATTTTCATTCATTGCATCATGTTGGCACTCAGAAAGTTTCAGATTTTGGACTAGAGTTTTTGGATTAGGGATGCTTAAACTGTGCTGTCTTCTCTTCTTTTTCTTGAGTAGTCTTCTTAGAGGCTGTATCAATTTTATTTAATCTCTTTAAAGCACCAAGTATACTGTGTTGATTTTCTGTATCATTTTCTTTCATTTTTTGATTACTGCCTATTTTTATTATGTGGTCTTTACCAAACTTCTCTGGGGATTTCAATGTGCTTCTTATCACAGTTTATTTATAATTAATATTATGCTATTTTACATACTGTTTAAGAAACTTACAACTGTATAATTCCATTTATCCCTCTCCTTTCTTTAATATATTTTACCTCTACATATTTTGTCAGTTGTTTTTTATTTCCCTTCATATTTATTATTTCTGAAGCTCTTTTTCTTTCCTGTAGATGCAGTTTAGCATCTGGTAACATTTCCTTTCAGCCCAAAGAGCATATTTTAGTATACAGCATAGTTCAGGTCTTTGGCAACAAATTTCCTATTTTTTTCTTATTTGAAACATCTTTATTTCACTCTTATTTTTGAAGGGTTTGGCTCGTACCTATAGAATTACCACCCCACACTTTTTAGCAAAAGATGTTCCATTGTCTTCTGACATTAATAAAACACAAAATGATTCTTTTTGATTAACAGTTAATTATCATTGGTATCATTATTCTTCATTGACCATTTCCTCAAACTTTTTTAGAAAGTCAGTCTTCTTGTTGCCTGTTTAATCTCTCTGCTGGAGACACTCTTCACTATACCCCTCTCTGTTGTTGTTGCTTCTACCAGTTATTTCAGCATGTCCTCATTATTAGGTAAGTGCCATCCTTTGGTAAGTTCTGATGGTAATATATATAGAACACTGATTTGGAAACTGGAAAATTGAGTCTCCTGGAGAATTATACTTGAAAAAAATAAATATGTACACAACCCCCCCCACACACACACACGTTGTAACCTGCAATTCTTTCCATATATTTTAACAATTAGTGTTCTGAATACTATGTTTGCTGATCAATATTGATAATGCAATATCTGGGCTGGGGTTGAATAATTCAGTAGTGGAGCACTTGACTAGCATTTAAAGACCTAAATTTAATACCCAGCACCACATAACAACAACAACAACAACAAAAATAAGATAACTGCTTTCTTTTATCTTGCATATGTTTGGTGTGTTTTCATGTCCTTTGAATGTTGAACCCTTCTATGTGCCTATTTTCAATGTGCTATTTTATAGAGAATATAATTGACCTCTTTTATAATACAAATTGATGGCCTTTTTTATGTCTAACTTATTTCCAATTTGTATTTCTTGTCCACACACCATCTGCTTTATTCTGCTGTACATTATTTTTCTTTTCCCATATTTTGCTCTACAGAGCATTCATACTTACTTGTTTTCTCAATGGAATTGTAAAATACAAATCTTGGTTTTAATTCAATTATAGCTAGATTATAATTTAAAAACTGCATCCTTTCATTCCTTAATTATCAGTCTTATGGAGGGTATAGTCTCTCCTGATTCACTTCAGTTCAGGAAAGAAAATGAGAAAATTCCCTCTTTTTCCACGTTATGTCAAATATGATATTTTGGGACCTGCCTATTACTATATTTCTCATTTTAAAGGCTATTTTTTCCTTCAAAATAAATTATGGCACTTCATCATGCTTTTTACTATATTTTAACTTAAATATATATTTAAACAATTTGGGTTTTTGTTTCCAAACTTTTTATTCTCTTGCTCATTTCTGAGTCTGAGTTTTAAAATATTGTTGGTTTCTTATGGCATTCAAGTTCATCTTTGGGTTACATTCTTCAGGATAGGTATGTGGAGTGTATACTTTATGAACACTAGCATATCTGAAAATTCTTTATATTATCTTCACACATGAATAACATTTTGTCCAAGAATTTGGGGGTTACCAAATTTCCTCTTGAAAGTCTGTATGAATTTATCCAGTGTCTTTCAGCATTTGATGTTGAAGAACAGCAGTCTCAGCCATGCCTGGTCCTTGTTTTTTATGCCAGAGAATTTACTACATAGTTTTCTTGGTACAACAACCTTTCTTACCCTCTGTGTGAACTTTATAATGTAATTTTAATTGTAAAAATTTAGCATAGGTATTAATTGATTCCTGATCATTTATTACACAAAGAGAAACCTATTTAGAGAGCATTTTTCCCAAAATGTAAAGTTGTACTGTGATTACCCTTGTAATTGTGGCATGGTTTAGGGAGGCAAGTTTTCTGTGTGCTGTTGTGATAATATAGGTAGCTGGCCCTTCATCTGCACAGGTGTGCATCTGCAGGTTCTCTCTGTGTGGATTCACCCCGCTGGATTGAAGATATGTGAAAAAAAATTGCATTTGTACTGCCAACATATTTTCTTTTCTTGTCATTATTCCTTAAGTAATACAGTCTAACAACTATTTAAAAGCAATGACCTTATTTGGTGTTATAAGTAATCTGGAGATGGTTTAAAGTATTCAGGAGAATGTGTGTAGGTTATATGTAAATACATGTCATTTTATAATAAGATTATGAGCATTCTTGGATTTTGGTATTCACTGGGGTTCTAGAACCAATCCCCCATAAATACAGAGGGATGACAATATTTGGACTTTTCCCCCAATTCTTGACACACAATCCCCAAAACCCTTGAAATTTTCTAAGTGACATGTACATCTTTCATTCCCATAGTTGGTTTTTGAGTCCACTTCCTGACACAAAGCTTCTAAATCCCTTTTTATCTCTTAGGTGAAAGGAGCATGCTTTGCTCCAATGAGGTGACTCTTGTTGGGCTCCTCATTACTGTCAGGATGGGTTCTGATGACCAGAAAGACCAAGCCTGATTCAAAGCTTGGAATTATCAAGCTTATCTTTTGTTTTTCAGGAGGGGAGAGAGGCTGGGAATTGAGTTAATAATCAATCATGCTTCCGTAACAAAGCCTCCACAATAGAATCCAACTGAAGGGTTTTGGGAAACTGCTAGGCTGGTGGACACATGGAGGTGCCAGGAGGGTGGCGCCCCATCCCACTCCCATACCTTTCCTGAACATTCTTCTGTTCAGTTGCTCTTCATAAACTGTTTCCTGACTTCTGAGTGCTGCTGTACTGAATTGTTGGACCCAAGAAGGTGTCATAGGAACTGAATTAAAGCCAGAAGTACATGCAGGTGACCACCAGAGCTTCCAACTGGCATCTGATGTGGTTATAGTCTTGTGGGAGTGAGCTCTTAACCTGTGGGGTCTGATGCTAACCACAGGTAGACTGTATCAGAATTGAATTGAACTTAGGACACCCAGTTATTGGTATTCTCTGACAATTGGCGAATTGATTAGCTTGAGAGAGAACGTCAGACACATCTGATGTCAAAAGTGTAATGTGAGCATGGGATTTTTTTTTTCCTTCTGGAATGGAAGAGAATAAAAAGAAACACAGAAACAAGAGATACAGTGAAGATACCTGGTTGTAATCGGCTGACCCGTGATTCCCCAGATTCATAGCTTCAGCTACAAAGTGCTGAAAATAAAATCACAATGAAATTTCATAATATTTTTCCTATAGAAAAATGTTAGTGATATTTCTGAAAGCAATATGTATGTTATACTCTTTTGTGAAGGTTGTCCTTCATATTATAATTTATGTTCATAGACTTCATATGTTATAGAGTAACATTTGTATGTTTAAGCATGTTTGTTTCTTGGAGTAAAAATACTGTATGCCAAGTATATCGCTAGTCTAGTAAATGGAATATGCATGTATGAAACATAAGTAAAATACATATATTGTCCCACACATATAATTGTTTTTAAAAAAAACAGAAAAAGAATAACTAATCTTTCTATATACTGTGACTTTTTCTTTCAATTTCCTTGAGTCTAATTTCTGTGCTGACATTGGTTTCAGGGAGACATAGAGTGGAACCAGTTCTTGATAAGTCTGCATGTTTGTGTGCTGAATGTCTCCAAGTTGCCCTCTTCAAGACCTACAGGGAGATAACGACATGCAGGGGGTGGGGAGCCCCGGGAAAAATGTCACTATCTATGCCCAGCTGGTCTGGATTATCTAACCTCTGAGGTGTATCCGCGGCTGCCCCTGTATCCCATTATAAATCATCTCCCTGTTGAGCATCAGGCCAGACTATGGTCTGATTCATTGGCTGAGTGCCGCTACCTGGCTGCAGGAGAAGCCTGGGTCTCAGTCCTGCAATAGTCATCATGCTTTAAGGAACCTTCACATTTTTGAACAGTTACATAGTGTCCTCAGTTAAAGAGAGAGGAAGTCTGGAGTCCGTTTCCGGCAGCTAGCAAGGAGCTGCTTTCCTCCCTTTGACATTAGCAAGGTTTGTCAGCTTGTTAATCTTTAAGGGGATTTGGGGTTGAAATTTTTGGAGGGTGCAGTTGGGGGTGAATAGTAGAGTAAAAGCTCTTCAATATGGTTTGAGGGGATAAAATAGATGCCCCATGTTTTTTATGGCTGTGATTCCCACTTGGCCTTGGGTTTCAACCCCCAAGTTTATGTGAAAGGAAAACCACAAACTATTGGATAGTGTAAGCACTATAATGATAGTCTCTACCTTTCTGCCTGATGACTTGCAAGTCTGCTTCCATAATTCCGAGGTAGCAGAAGCAATCCATAACTGTAATATAAATTACATGTGGACTGAGCATTTAAGCTTTACAGAGTCTGGGTCTCCACAAGGCCAGTGTTAACCAGCAAGGTTGCTTGGGACACACTTTCCTCCTCCTTCATCATTTTTCTGCCACATGCCCAAGAGCCAATAAAGATTTGGTGAGAAAAGCAGAATTATGGAGTTAGCTGAACAATCCTCCCGTCATGGAAAGCTTTGTTTGGAGAGACCCCCGCCTAACTTGCAGAAACCATATTTGACTGAGAGATAAAATAGAGAGGAGGGGAAAATTCTCCCACAGAAACCTGCCTCTACCGGTCATACTTCCAATTATTCTGACACACACACACACACACACACACACACACACACTCACTCACTTGCCTTAGACACACTGGTTGGGATGTGCTGCATCTGGCAAACATCACACAAGGCTTCTATATGGCCTAAACAATGATACTATTGTTTGCAGTATTAAATGGTGTAGCTGGAGTCAGAATGACAACTGCCTCTATGGATATTGTGTTGGAGCTCCTTAGGGTAGAGAGGAATCTCCCAGGAAGTGAGCTCTATAAATTGTTTCTGGAGAAATGCTACGTATAGAACAGCATGCACTTTCTATGAGCCTGATATTTACACCTTACTCCAGGAAACATTATGGGTGCTGGGGAAGTTCATGGGGGCTCCGGTGAAAGGACAGAGGGAAAAAGGAGTCAGATTGCTAACTGGTATTTAGACTAGAGCGACTTGGCTTCTAGCACTCTAAACATTGGCTTCCTATGTAAGAGTTAATGTGAAAAAACAGTTCCACTGCTTTCTACTGTCATGAATAACAATAAAGAACCAGGATAAAAGAACAAGGGGGCGTTAAAAATCAGATCTATGAAGCAACACTTCGCTTTTCAGGTTTTTATCTCATCCCACTGAAAATAGCAGCAGTCGGTAACAACCTATGGCAGGCATGAATTTCTGTCAATTTGCTAAGAAATGTTTCCATGGAATATGTTTCCATGAATTATTCTATGTTTCCATAGAGTAATGTATTTCTTAGCAGAAATACATTATTATTTAGGCTAATATAATTTTTAAGTACATTTAAAAGTGCAAGGAAGAACTAGGATTTGAACTTTGTAACTCTCATTAGTTCTAGAAAGCTGATAAACTTCTGAATGGTCTCGCATGCATACAAAAACTTCCCTCAAGTTAATTGTAAAAAAATTAACAATAAAGGGGCTGGGGCTGTATCTCAGTGGCAGAGCACTTGCCTCACACATGTGAGGCACTAGGTTTGATTCTCAGCACCACATAAAAATAAATAAATTAATTAAATAAAGATATTGTGACCATCTACAACTAAGAAAAATTTTTAAATTTGTAATAAAGAAAAATGCCCATGACCTGCCCATGAAATTACCAATTCTTAATAAAGTCTAAGGGAATAATCAAAAACCATTATAATGGGCATCCACCACTGCATGCTCCTGAAGAATCAGAGTTGGTCAGATAGACTTAAAAAGAATAACACAGACCTTTTTCTGAAGCATGTTTTTAGATGAAGTGCAAAGTGTATCAGAAAACCTCTCAGTATTTGTTCTTTCAGGATTGTGTAACTTATGGAGAAATAGGAAGGCATGATAGAATACACAGTACGCATACAACTGGTTCGGGGTCTTAATTCTGACACTTCTTATCTATGTTTTGGAATAGGTTACTGAGTCTCCACATGCGAAAGTATTCACCAATAAGATAGAAAATAAATGATATCTGTGTTTTCTCTGTGAAATGGAAAAATGCAAAACTGATTACAGCTGAATCTTTCCAACTAAGTCATATTTAAGCTTTTTTTTAAATTTGAATTTTCATTGTATAAACTATTAATAGCATGACCTTGTAGCTATATGAAACATTCAAATTACAGTTTGAATCTGTACAAGCTGGGTGGTCCAGGACTATGAAAGAAAGCAGGCTTCCATCAAATTCAAAGGTGTTTAGAAGTAGACAGAAAATACACCTGCATAACTTAGGATCTAGGGAAAAAGAAAATCTAACGAGGCAATCAACCTAAGTTCAAGTTGCAGATGTCTATGTGCAGAAAAAATAATTAGGTAATGTGTGAGACACACATGAATCCAGAGGTCTTAGACCATGTGAAAACCTCCTTTGAGTTATAGTTTTTGACATAACAATTATCAAGAGGTTTTAATGCATTACATCAAAGTTGCTGATAAGAATTTCATCCGCATCCTAGCAGAAATTTTTCTCTTTTTTTGCAACCCCAAACATGAGGAAGCAACCCCACACTGTACATGAAAAAAATTGAATAGTGTCCTTAATTGGCAGAAAGGATTGTGCAGAATGCATGCAACTCTGTACTCACATCCATCACAAACCTCTTGCAGAAACTCATGTCAGTTACTCACAAAGGTAAATCTCTTCCTTAGATGCAAGCATATCATAAAACCCAGAAGAATTAGAATTCAGCATTCAAATGTGGAAGAAAAAAACACGTTTTAATATTTCATACTTACAAACTTGCTGTGTTTTAAAAAATTGTCCTAGTAGAGTAGCCACGTAATAACTGAAAATTGAATGTATAATTAAATATTTAATTTAGACTTGTGATTTTAATTTAAAATCTTAGTTGATGAACTCTGCTGGAACATTTAAAATAACTCAAAGTTCATTATAGTCATAATTTTGTTTATTAGATGTACAAGAAAGTTCGTTAAGTTAGTTAAAACACTGAAGAAGGAAATCAAATATCAAATTTACATGCTTAGTATAAAATATTCAAAGGGATTTAATTTTATAAGTTTATAATTGGGAACAAGTATTAATCAAAAAAAGATTTTTAGGAGTGAATGTGAAAAATTGCTAGGAGGATAAATGCAATAGGATAATTCATAAGCATTATTTAAAAGCATAAGAAATAACTAGGATTTCATCTTTGTACCAGAATTAATATTAATTTTGGGAACCAGATAAAATTCTGAATGATTTTCTACCCTCAAGCTAATTTTTTTTTAAATCAAGAATTACTAACAATAACTCAAGAAAATCACTCTGTAAATTCAATGGCCTGGACTCAACAGGGCATAGGCTGCCATCTACCTTATTCTTCTCACAGTTTTCCATTCAGCTTATTCTATGAAAGAGATCCTTATCCTCTCTGTGTTCTAATCTCACTGGTTCCATTGCTTTATCTGTGACTTTACTTTATGTAAAGTAAAAGACCCAGTCCTGTCTTAATAAACACGTAACTCCAATCCAGAGTAATTTCAAAACACTAACTTCCCTTCAAGCTTGAAACTTGTGCTGTGGTCTGAATGTATACAGTGGCTGGAAACTTAATCTTCCTTGTAACACTGTTGGGAGGTGGGACCTCAGTGGGGCGGTGGTTTATATCATGAGGGCATCAACCTCATGAGAGAGTTAATGGTTAATGCCTTGCCATTATTAAAGGACTTGATGGAAGAAGCCTTTTCTTTTTTGTCCTATTTTGCATCATGTGAATGCATACAGCTCTATCCCCTCTGGAGGAGGCATTGTTCGGGACATCATCTTGGAAGCAGAAAGCAACCCTCCCCAGATGCCAACTCCTTGATTCTGGGCAGTCCCCAAAACTGTGAGTAATAAACTTTTATTATTTATAAATTATCCAGTCTGGAGCATTCTGTTATAGAATCCACCTTCCAGTCAAAAAGCCCAGAGAGGAGAAAGGGGTGATGGGCTTCTTCACCAAGTTTTAGTTCCACAGCTCTCCTAGGCCTTAGCAGCAGCTCTTAGCTCCTACAGTGCTGGACCTAGCAGGAGAAGGGAGGAAGAAAGGACAAAAAATTTAAAAAAAATGACTTCTTTTGATGACAGAGTTATAGTTTGTCTTTGAACTTTCGGACTGTGGAAGATTTCATAGACCAAGTATTCCATGTGGCATTGTGGGTCTCCCACCAATCCTCCTCTGGGCTCTTCCAAATGGGGTTTCTATGACTTAATTAGAGTTAGTCCAACTTTTTGATGGAATCCCTTTTCCACCCTGGACATCCTCTTGGATGGGAAACCTTTAAAAAATATCTATAGGATGTTTCCATTCCATTGACTCCCTACCAAATACCAAGGAAAAAGCCCATTGCTGCTTCTGCTACCAGATGAAATTCAACCCACTCCCAGTGGTTCATCTCTGTTCTCTTATGTTGGTTCCATTTTCTCAGGTCAGCATCACACACTAGACTCTATCTCCAATGCCAGGGAACACAGATCAAAGTCTTCAGAAACTTTTGCATCCCTTAAGGTGCAAGGGAGGCACCTCTTCCTCTGTAATGAAAAGGAGGAGGAGGAAGAGGAATAAGGACTACAAATTTCCACAGTTCTCTGAAAGGCAGTTTTCTCTACTGCTCTCTTCCATATCAACTCTTTCACACCCTCAAGGTGGGTGAAAGACTCATGTTGCAAAACTAACTTTGCAATCTTTTTGAGGCCCCTGCACCTTGATTTTGGAGTGAAGATGCTTAAGATTTATTATAGTTTTCTTAGCTTTTGTGATCTAAGCCTAAGAGTCTTACTTTAAAATTTTGCTATACAATCACTATGAACAAATGCTTTGCCCTGATAATTCACAATTGGAAGACATTTTCATAGAATTTGACTTCAGTGTCATTAGAAATTATTTGTCAAACTGAGTAATATGTACCTTTATGGGTCCATTGGTATCTTCTCTGAGATATGTGTAAATGCTGTACTTTTCTCTAAAGTATGAGAAGCACAGGATTCTATCACAAGTTGTGCACAAACATTTTCATGAGAAATTCAGAAAACATAGAAGAAACAAAATTATAACCCTTACTAGTACAATCCTTAAATCACTGGTAACGTTTTGATGTTTGGGAAAAACTTTTCCCAACAGACAGGGCTGATATTGTTTGTACTGTTTTTGTTTTGTTTTGTTTTGTTGGTAACCTACTATCTAAATTTGAATGCTATTTTTACAAAATTATGTCTATATACTTCTTTGATATTTATAAAATTTAATTTTGCATATAATAAAAATCAGATTATATAATGGCAGTGGAACTTTTAATGCCCAATAAGTACATTTGATTAATTGTGAACATTAATATACTTGCTCAATAATTGCTTGACATTTATTTTGAACACTTCATTATTTATGAAAACTAAAGATTTCATTTCCTGTGTAACTCCTTTATTTCCCCTTTCTCTTACTTCTCAATTTTAATAGTTAAATGATTATTAAGAATTTCCCACTGATTGCATCTATAATTAAAATATGTTTATGCCTCTAGGTATTCATCAAATTTAGATATTATCTTCTCATTCCCTTCTATTTAATATGTGACTATTGCCCTCTTCATCCTTTCTTCCACCTTTCCCCTCCCACCTCTTGACTCCCATTAGCCATATCAGTATTTGTACATTGTGAAGATTTGACAACACTGGTATTCTGTTCCAGAATATCATGTTGACTTTAAGCATCATAAACCACAAATATTATTTATTTATGTATATAAACATTTTAATATGTAAGTATGCATAATCACATATTTGCAGAGACAGCATATAATATTTGAGACTCTTGGCTGTGCCACTTACTGGCTTTGTGTTCTTGAACATGTTTTGCCTCCATTCTTCATCTCTAGGAAAATATCTATTCCCTAGAGTTATGAAGATTGTGTAATTATCCCAAGACACACAGTAGACTCATTACATGTTACTTCTCTGCTTAGTCTAGTCTTGTGTATTATATTTCTTTCTTTACTACTTAAATAGGATGAGCTGTGCAGCACATAAAGTAGAATATTTATTTGAATTAAGGTTAAGTGGATTTCTTTTTCCTATGCTCTAGCAATTCCTTTTTTTAAAAAAATTCCATTTTAAATTTTTGTTTCATATCCTTAACCACAGGTTTCCTGTATAGTTTCCTTCTCACCTTGCCAGGAACCTTAAAATGCTTTCATTTCTTTCTTATTTTCAGAATCCTAATGTGCCCCCACTGCATCCTCAAAATATTTCAGCCTTTCCATTATGTCCTCTACTACTGTATGGAATCTGCTTTCTTCCTGGGGACATCCATCAGCCCTTCTGACCCCTTGCTACAATTCAGACCAGATGCTTCCTGGGTTCTGTGCACACCTCTGGATTCGATCACTGTTTCCTGCATTCCACGACTTCTTGTCTTTGATCTCTCTCTATTTTTGCTGGTGTAAATCCTCAAATAACTTCCTCAGAATGGTACATGAAAGGCAATTTTTCTTAATCTCTGCATTCTTGGAAAACCTGATTGTTTGCCATCATGCAATAGTAATCAAACTCCTAGTAGTATTTTTTAAATGGACAAACTCATTCCAAAATCCATAGGAAACACAAAGGCTCTAGAATAATCAAAACAACTTTGAAAAAAAAATGCAAACTTGAAGACCTAATTCTTCTAACTGAAGACTTGCTTTAAAGCTGTAGTAGTCAAGAAAAAGTTGTATCAGTGTAAAGATAAATAGCTCAATTCCCGTAGTATGTTCCAAATCCCAAGAACCCTAACATGTTGTATGTTTCCATTTGGAGGTCACAGTCAACTGCTATTTGCTTATATCGATAGACATGTATCTCTAGTAATAAAGGTGCTCTACAACCTAAGATGGGGGAACTTTCTGCAAATATGATGTTCAAAGTGCATTTAATACACCTAGCCTACCAAGTCAGTAGCTTAATTACACAGCACACTGTGGAACACTGATTGCTTCCCTTGTAATTGAATGGCTCACTGCCATTTGCTGCCCCTGCTTAGCTTCTCCAGAGGGTATTGTAATGAATACTGATCCAAGGGAAGATGCAAATTCAAAATTTGAAATACAGTTTCTACTAAACGTGTATTCTTTTGGCACCAGCATGAAGTAAAAAAATTGCTAAGTCAAACCATTGTAAGTCAGGGATAATCTGTATGTGTGTCTAAGTCTTAGCAGCTCCATTAATAGCATGGAGCCAACGTTCATAGAGGGATCATCTTGTATCTAAGATGCTAGCATTATTATTGCACACCTTGAAGCTTGTCTGTCTCTATTCATCACCATGGTTGCTACCTTAATTCAAACGACCATGCCCCATCTAGGTGTTGATTCCAGCCTCCCCTCAGCATCACTGCTTGCAGTTCTGTAGCCTCCCATCCATTCTGCTCAGTGCTTTGCCAAAAATACAAATGTGGAAGATTCATTCCTCCATGTCCTTGCCAACATGCACACATACTGACCCAAATCCATATCTTGCCTTAATATTACCTCCATGAGTCTGTTTCCTCTGTTCTCTTTCTGCAATCCAGCTTTTCCAATGTGTTTGCTTTCTTACATTCAGTTTTTAGAACCAGCTTTTTCTGTGCCTAGAATATTCTTTATTTTCTAGCATTATCTATCTATCTGTCTGTCTATCTATCTATCTATCTATCTATCTATCTATCTATCTATCATCTTTGGAATCTCCATTTAGGTTGTACTTTCTCTAGCAAGCCCTCCTTGACCCTCTCACAGTTGCACTAGATGCTTCTCCATCTGCATTTACAGTCCTAACACCTTCTTCAAGTGACTCCTTTCTTCTGTTCACCTCATGCTTCAGTTGCATTGGGAATGTCCTTCAAAGGCCCATGTGTTAAAGCTTTGATTCCCAGGGTGATGCTGTTGGGAGGTGTGGAACCTTTGAGAGGTGGGCATAGTGAGGTATATTTAGGTCATGTGGGGGCATGCTCTCAAAGTGGATAGTGGGAACCTGGTCCCTTCTTTCTCTCTTGCCTGTCTCAAAGGTGAGCTGTTTTGGCCCACCATGATGTACTGCTACCTCATCCAGGCTCAAAACAATGGGGACAACAAATTGTGGGGTGAAACCACCAAAACTATGAGCCAACATCAACCTTTTATATGTATAAGTAAATTATCTCAGGTGTTTGCTGTAGTAATGGGTCCTATGGCCATCTTGCCTGCTGGTCTCTGGTGCACAGTGAATAATCACCCATCAAAATACTAAAAGAAATGTGTGTAAGGGGATAATTCTCTTAAATCAGCCCTTATCCTCCTTCTTGGGCTGTTATTGGGGAATATCTGGCATCATTTTAAAGCAGTTCCATTGCTGTAGGGCTGGTTTACATTACTCTTTCATGAGGGCTAAAAAAGGAAAGCAGACTGTTGGCTGACTTTTCTAAATATGCTATTAGCAATGATCTTTTTTTAATGATTGCCACCTCCTTGCCATTCGGAACCAAGAGGGGGAAAGTCTCAAATCTACAGCTTACAGCCTTAGTACAAGCCATTTGCTCCCTGAACCTCAGAGAAGAGGCTGTGCCACTGGTTTGGAGGATGGTGGCTGTTTGCCACTGGAGACTTGGGAAGCCTGCAGCCTTGCACAGCCTTGCAGTGTGCTGCGCAAGTTTCCCTGTGGTTATGTTGGCTATTTGTGTCAGGAGAAGATGGTAAAACCAGGAGACTTCTTGATGCATTTGTAAGTGATATTCACAGTGGAGAAAGGATTTGGGAGTCCAATAGCATATTGGCCCTTTTTGGGAAAGTTTATAAGAATTCTCACTCCTTCCCAAGCCACATTAGCATTCCTGCTGAATGGGTTTTTTTTTTTATTTTTATTTTTTGAACTGCTAGGGAACATGCAAAGAATCAACAGCCAAAGAAAATGCATTTTGGAGATGGCTATACACCAGGATAAATACAGGCTGATTTTATTAAAAGATGTTAACATTGTTGTGTGGTTTCTTTTTTTCTTCCCAATTTATGTAGGTAATGATTGCGATTTCTTTTATCAAACATACCAGACATTATGAGCATGAATGAGTTCAGGAATCTTGATATAAGTCCCTTAGGAAGCCATGAACTTATGAAAACCATGTTTTCCCCACTGATATCCTTTCGGAGTCCTTTGTGGGCATGGTCCCTGAATCTGTGACACATTCTTGGGGAAGGGGTGATCTACCCCACCCACCATTGTGGTTCTGAGTCTTTTCTTAAATTGGCAGCTTTAGTACCTTCAGAAAGATTCATGGGCACCAAGTTTCATCTCTATTTCTTACTGTCTAGAGCATAAAATGAGCTACATTCATGAATTTGTATTCATTCATGAAGACTTGAATGCAAGTGGAGGCCACATGCCTCCCTACCTGTGCACAGGACAGCCCATGGTAGATGGAGGACCTTGACCCACCCCTACCTTTAACAAAGTGAGACACATAAAATGTGTACAATATTTCCCTCTTATTCATGAAATATACATGAATATACATGAGCCATAGGGAATGCCCCAAAATCCCCCAAATACCAAATCTTATATGTACTATGTTTTTTTCCTACACATACACAAATTTAATGCTCCTTCTGTCTTAACTAAATGCCTACCACATGCTGAGGTTATAACTTTCACAGTTTGAAGTGAGACAGCAAACCTAGCATGAATGCCTTTTGTCCTTCTTCACAATTTCATTGATAGATCTGTTCTTTTTATAGATCTTGACTTTTTTTTTTCTTTCCTAGAGTCTAGAATTTCTACCTTTTCACATACAAGAAGCACTTTATGGCTTCTCTTTGGCAGATTGCCATTTTGCACATTAAGGCCATCATTAAAAGCAACAAGAGATACTTGAACACAAGCATTGTTGATACCATGATAGTAAATCTGATAATCAAGATGGCTAATAAGTACCTAAGAGGAAAGTAGCATATACAGTGGTGATACACTGACCAAAGAGATGCTTACATTCCAAGCAGAATGAAGGGAAATGAGGCAAGACTTCATCATGCTGCTCAGAACAATGCTCAATTTAAAACTTATAAATGATTTATTTCTGGAATTTTCTACACATAGTTTTTGGTTGATTACAGGTAACACCGTCTGGTGAAAGCAAAACTGTGGATAAAGGGGTGCTACTCCACGTTCACCAACAGACAACATGTTCCGAGTTCCTGCTTTGCTCCATGCATTCTTCTAAGTACTCTACACAGGTCATTTCCTTTGGTCCTTGACACAGTCCTAGGCTATTACTAATATAAAATGTTCCTATTTTATGGTAGAAGTTAAATTACTTCTCCAAGACCACACAACCACACTCAGGCAGATGGTAGAGTTGGGAGTCTTGCTTAAGAATGAATGGGTTCTCATCTGTGATTTTTATTCCCCACAGTTTCCTTTGTAGAGATGGTAATAGTTATCTGAATTTTGTAACTAAGGAGTTAGACACAAGCAAAAGTAAATAACTGGTCAAATATGATCTAAGGCAGACATTAATAGACTGATGATTAATCGGTCATGGAGTATGGTGAAATGGGGGAGTCAGACATGATTCTCAGGTTTCAACTGTATATGGCTTCACTGAAATAGAGTGAAAAGTATGTTCTAAGAAAAAAAAAATCAGTGTTGTTCTAACAACAGAGTTTGAAGCAAGATGGAAGATCCACATGGAAAGGTCTCCATTCTACAGTCGTTGTGCTGCATTGTCAATAAGCAAACTGAAGACGAGATTTGGACAATGCCCAGCCAGGAATTAGGAGATAGAAAAAGTAATGCGGAAGAACCGGAGATTATTTCATCTGAGGCTGTCTAGTATTCATCAATCAAATTGTCAGCAACTTTATTCATGTTTCAGGAGGAGAACCAGGACAATGAATGAAAAAAAATAAACTTTGTGGTGGCTTCCCCAAAATCATGATGAATATTATATAGAAAGATGAAGACAGAGAAGAAGAAATACAAGTAGAAATATGTGATTAAATATAGACATTTAGATATAGATACAGATGGAAAGGCTAAAAGGAATGTTTTGATGAGAAGTTAACCTAAAATCCAAAGGTTTCCCTTTTCTGTGAAGCCAAAACTACATCTATTACTTAGTACATTTTGTCCTATATTTGCTCTAAAAAGAGCACATTGCAATATCTCATCTTTGTCTTCTAGTCCATGTACCACTTATTTTAGATCATATGATTTACCTCAGTTTAGTGTTTGAGATCAATCTTCTATCATCATCTGGATTAAAAATAACTTGTAGTCAAAATTTATGTCTTACATTCCTTCCATGTAATTGCACACCATGGTGAATTGATGGTAGAAGCACAATCATTCATTCAAATAAATTTTTATTAGAACTTTGGCACAAAGATAAACAGGTCATAAATAAAATGCTATTGTAGCCAGTCACAAAAGAACACAGATTATCTGATTCTCTATGACATTTCCAGACTTGGAAAATCTATAGGGACAGGAAGTAGATCAGTGACAGCCTGATGATGTGGGTTTGGGTGAGATGACAGCAAAAGAGTATGGGGTTTCTTTGGTGGTGATGAAAACATTTTAATATTGATTATCTTGATTATGGGATAACTCTGGATCTCGAAAATCATTACACTGTACACTTTAATGGACAAATTGTATGGTTTGTGATTGTACCTCAACAAAGCTGTTACCAACAAAAGCATATTTCTAGTTTGTTCTTCCTTGAGGAAAATGTTATGCTAATAAACCACCAGTGTGAAAATCAGTGTTGGAGGTATATGTGAAAAACTTGGAATGCAAAGAAGAGGACATTATGTTGCCCCACAGTATTGAGGTTCAATAAGCATTTGATCGATTGGTGATTGATGAGTAGCAGTGCCGGCATCCTATTGCCTCTAGCCTTGATAGCTCTTGGCTTTCTTGAGGCTGGGTATTAATTCTCAAATTCAAGGTCTGGTCATGCAGGAGAGGAGCATGCCCCCTAGCTGTTCAGAGCTCCCTGAAACATTTGCTTTACATTCAAACCAAAACCCAGAAGAACAGGAAATCAAGCTCTGACATGTGGGCATTTAGTCCAGTGGCCAGAGCTTTCTTTCCTTCGAAGATTAATGAAGCACAAAGATGCCAGCTCTTTCCTTTCAACTCCCCACAATAATCGGCTCTCAGCAGCCAGCCAGTTTAATATTACTTCACTTCAATGCTCAGGAACGGTCCCAATTGGAAAGAGCCAGGAAAACTTGGTCCAAGAGTTTTTATGAAGAACAGCTTAACAATCCCTCTAGAACATTCCATAAGCAATATTACAAGCTTTCCTTTCTTTTTATATCTAGAGATGGGGAAGAGAGGAGGGGGAGGGCATTGTAATCACGAGTCAAATTTCAAAGTCAATAAGTTGAACCTCTGCAAGACCCTGGATATTTTCTAAATTAATTGACCATCAAATTCTTACCCTTTACATCTGCATTGCATTAGAGATCATAAAACTATTTGGGGATTTTTTGCTACTTAAAGCTAAGATTGTGCGGGCATAATACTTTGGGAGGGCCTGTTCCTTTTCAAAAATTATTTTGAATTCATAAAAAGGAACAAGATTATCTTTTGTGTTTATGCATTGCTGTTCCTCTGAGGAGCTCAAAGGACTCTGCGTAGTCTTGTCGGTCTTGATAAGGGAAAATGGAGACAGACTTCTCTGTTAGCAGCTGACTCTAAAGGAGGACTTGGATTTCCTGCGAGGCCTTTTGGTATATGCCAACTATTTCATTTGTTAACTTTTGTGAGAGCCAAGCATTCCATCAGTCCAGTTATTAACTCATTCATCTATTCATTCAAAAAAAATTCTCATGTAGTATTAGACACTATATAGATGCTGGAGATAGCAAGAAATGAGGAAAATGGGCCTCTTTCAGGGAGTTCACAGGTTAATGCAAGGTCAGGCAATCTAGAAGTACATAAATAAAGTAATTTTAGGAGAAATAAATCCAGTGCCATAATAACAAATAAAACAGGGGTATGGTTGTATACTTTACATAGGATAAGACTCTCAGAGGAAGTCATGATTGAGCTGGAAGAGTAGAATTCAGGAACAGAGGGAAAGAATCAGGGAAATGTGCTCACATATTGGGGAATTACTAGTGCAAAGGGCCTGAGGCAAGGCAAGCGTCTTAACTATTTTAGGAACTGAATGAAGGCTAAAAAGGCCAAAGTTAGTATGGGGAAGATTGGCAAAACAGGAACACAAATAGCGTCTTGTATGTTGTGGACACTGTGCCGTCAGCTAATAAGAATGTTGGCTAGCTATATTGGCTAATGTTTATTGACTACTTACTATGGAACCCCACACTAAAGGCTAAATTGTCCACATGCTTTAACCTTACTCCAAACTTACAAGAAAGCATCATAGCCATCCATATTTTACAAATGAGAGAAGGGGTGGAAATGGGTTGAGTCGACTGATCACTTAATGCTACAGCTAACCATGTAAGTCAGGCAACAGAGATTTGACAACAGGCATTTTGATCCGGGACACTATCAGTCAGCCATGGTAACACTTGGTGGTTAAGTGGCTCACAGGAGTTAAGCTGGAGAAGTTATACAGCCACTTAGCATATGAACTTTTCCCTCCAAGAAATCAAAAGGTGGTCACAGAGTGTTTGAGCAAGGCTAAGTGCCTCAGACTCTTATCACGCATGCTTTGCTAGGGGAATTCATCAGGAGAGAGGATGAGGTGAGGTCAGGGTTCCAGAGAGAGACCAGAGTAAAAAATTGCTGAGAGAACCCAAGCAATTCTGCAGATATACAAAGACAGGGAACAGAAAATGGCTGGAGTGTCTTGAGAGATGATACTGGATCAATAGGCAGGTTTGAAGTCATAAAGCTCTTTCTTCCTTGCCGGCTTCTGCCACTGTCCCCATCACCCCAAGTGTCAATATTGCCATCAGTGTTAAAGGCAATAGCAATAACTTTGTATTTATGTTTGGATGCAATTCAAGTGAAATCAATGGTGAAAACCAACAGCATGATGTAATTAGGACCACATTAGTGCTCCAGTGTACAATATTTTTGTATAAGAAAAGAAACTACAGAATAGCCAAGTCTCCCTCAAGTCTGGAAGGCACCCCCTGACTTTCTGAGTTAGGCAGGGGCTACTCCAAGGTCATGGCACTTTGTGTTAACTAAGTGCAAGTCTGTCTCCGGATCTGCCCGCTTGAGTTCAGAAGTCTACAGTTCTGAGTTCTTGGGGAAAACTAAAGCTAAATCTAACTTGAGCTCTGAACCAGTGTATGGAAAAGAAAGTTAGAAGCTGAAAGGTCAAGGAAGGAAATGTCAAGTTGGAAACGCCTTGGAAAGTTCTGAGAGTCCTTCTTTCTCTTCACTGTGATATAAGCCTGTGGCTCTCTTCCCTTCTTTCTTCATTATGTTCGTTCCCCAGAACACGCCTTTTAGTAATAGGCGGGCCCAGAGAGCCCGACTCTTACAATGGCCTCCTCTGTGTAGGGTGCACACTCCAACCTTGCAGCCCAGGCTCAGGATTTCCAGGGCTCCAGTGAACCCAGTGCTGAGAACCTTCGGAGAGTCTCCGGAAAGCGTCCCTTGTCACCAGAATCAAAGCATCCTGAGGAAATCAGATGGCCCAACAAGAGCAGTGTTGCATCTGATTGCTCAGATTCCTTCAATTATTTAGAACTTTTTTTTTCTCATTCCAGAAGTAAAATATTTGTTTCCCAAAACTTGGAAATTACAGACATTAAAAAAAGGGGCATAAAACTTACCCATGATGCTATTATATTTTTTATAATGTATGATAAATCTCTTCAGTTAACTTTATTTAACTATAAAATATGTTCATTTTCTTTTTTTACAGAAATACGTATTTTTACAAAAAGTATATATGCATATAAGGAGACATATAAATGTTTCATAACAAAAGAAGTATCTAACAAGCTGGTTGTGGTGGCTCACACCTGTAATCTCAGTGATTTAGGAGGATAAGACAGACAGGAGGATTACAAATTCAAAGCCAGCCTCAGGGATTTAGTGAGACCCTAAGCAATTTAGCAAGACTCAGTCTCTAAATAAATAAATAAATAAATAATTCAAAAAGGACTGGGGATGTGGCTCAGTGGTTAAGCATGCATGGGTTCCAGTATATAGTAGTATATAACAGAAAGTGAGTTGCCTATTGCATATGCTTTCCATTCCTCAGTTTTCTAATAGGGACTTATGTGTTTCCTTGATTATTAATTAGGATACTTTATTTATTAAGAAAATCCATTCTTTGTTAGTTGCACATGTTGTGTGAAGATTTCCCCACCTTATAATTAGCCTTTATGTATTAATCCTTTTTCATGCAAATAGTTTTAGTTTTTATGTAGCAGGTTTTTTTTTTTTTTTTTTTTTTTGGCAGGGGACCACGAATTGGACTCAGGGGAAAATGACCACTGAGCCCTCTTGCTTTCCTAACAGCTCATCATGGTTGTCCTGACTTCATTACTAAAACTTTGTTCTTTTACTGTGGACCCCACTGTCAACTGGTCCAGTCTCTTAGCATTTCTCCTCTGCTTTTCTAAAAGCTCAGCATAGGTTACCAACCAGTGGCTGAATTTCCATCTTATATCAAGTGCCTTTCCCACTTAATCAGCTGGGGGTGGGGAGGTGGAAAAGTCATGCCTGATAACACTGGGCAATCCAGATATCAGGGACTATGGGCACCACAGATTCTCTTAAACAGGAGTGGATATGGTACGTGCATGTGGACAATTCTCTTGACTACATCACAAATACATGTAGAATAGTCTACAAACCTCTATTTTTACTATGACTCCAATGTTAAATCTGTATGTTAAATATTTAAGAAGATTAATACTTGTTGAGTCAAACACAGTACAAAGTACTTCACAATCATTCTCTTATTAAATTCTCCATCACAAGGTAAATACCATTCTCACCATTTCATCGCTGGAAGAACTGAGGCTCAGGGAAGTCATTCAAACCTTTCACAAGTAAGTGTCAAAGCCAGAAACTGCACCAAGCTCACTGTGTATCCAATGCCTAGACTTCAATATTATCCTCATCTGCCTTCAGAAGGATTAGAAGGAAATACAAGATGTGTTAATGAGGAATGACAAGATTTTGACAGCAGAAAGTCTAATATTCAAGGACCTATACTTCAGAATTTGACCTGCAGTAATTAAGTCTGGGCACTGAAATTTACATACTGTGAGTCCCTGGGTGAGTCACTTAACCTCTCTAAGCCTCGCTTCCTTCCACTATAAAAAAGAGATTCAAAAAATCTGTTTCATAGAGTAGTCATAAGAGTTAAATGAGATAATCTTCAGAAAGAGTCACAGCACACTGCCACAGGGCAAATTCAATAAATAATAGCAAATATTTTTTATATTTTTCACTATTTCCCCAAATTTTTCCATGAACGTATATTCCACCTCTATTTAAGTGGAAGATAAAAGTACAAATGAGTCTGTTACCCTCAATAGTGTGCACCTATATCATAAGTAGTAATTTTGATTTATATTAAGCCATTTTTCAATTCACATTTAACAAAGCAAACTGAAATTTTTATTTGAATTTGAATGCTCGAAAGTTCAAGAGAAGATCTTTTTATTTTCTGGGCAAACTAAACAGAACCATATGGAAACCTCTGGGTTAAAAAGTTAACCTCTGGGTTAAAGGGTTAAAAACTTTAATTTTCAACTCTGACAGGAAGAAAGCATAGAAGTCATCACTCTCATTTTTATAACAATTGAAATCTGGAAATCAGGGACTTTTCGTTGTTTTTTAGGGATTTTTTTCAGAGAGCTGAGGTTAAAGAGACAATTCCCAAATCTGGAGGGATGTACACATCCAGAGACTCAAGAGCAGAGATCTACTTAGCAGGAACAGAAGATGGTGAAAATGTCATGTGTTAGGAATCCTTAAATAGTAAAACTGAGACAATGCTGGACTCAGAGAATAAACCAACCTGAGTGAGAAACTCTTGGGAGCTAGTTTCAGGGACATTGGTGTGGGACAAAAGTTCATGGGTTCTCAGAACCCCATCTGGTTCTCATGAAGAGTGAAAAAAATGAGCTCCTTATAGTTCAAGAGGGAAGAGGAGAGAGGGAAGAACAACCACTGTGGAAGAAGGCAAAGCATTCTCTATAACAAAGGCTCACTCCAGGAAAAAGACTAGACCAGTGTCTTACCTTACCTGGGGATGGCATTTCTCCTGCTCTAGCCTCTTCTAGACTTCTTCTCTCAACTAAGAGAATGGGGGAGAGACAGAGCTAAGAAACACTTGTGAAGGTCACAGGCCTACAAAAACAAACTGAGATTCAATGATAAGATTCTAGAACACTGCCCCTTTCCAACCTTGTGCCATCACCTGAACTGGGTTCCAGTATTCGGTTTTATTTTTCAGGACTGGAGATCTAGCCCAAACCTTGCACATCCTAGGCAAGTGTTCTATCACAAAGCCACATGCCTAGACCCTAGGCTCTAGTATAATAGCAATGTGTTGAGACGGGAGCAAAGGACAGGTAGCTGATTATCAAAGCAAAGGAAATGGGTAGACAGCACTTACCCATCAACACCTCCCTGGAAGGGGAGTTGTTCCAACACAAGCAATCTCCCCTGGATGGCTCTTTTCCTGCCTTTTGGTCACATAGGCATGAGAAGAAAAGAAACCTAAAATCTGTAAAAGGGTAAGACACCCCCACTCCTGTGGGCAGCAGTTCTAGGTCCCCTCCTCTCTGGAGGATTCTCTCTCTCTTTTCATTTCTCTCTCTCTCTCTCTCTCTCTCTCTCTCTCTCTCTCTCTCTGATCTTTTTCTTAAATAGAATTTCCTTTTTGCTCTCCCCTTGGCATTTCTTGGTGTTTGTATTCAACACTGGGGGAACAAGGACCTGATCTTGATTTTCAAGACTGGTATCAGTATTATAGCTGTAAGGCAGACATTATTTAGGTAGGCCTTTGTAGGAAAGTTCAATATCAAGAGGGGATACAAAAACAAGGATGCTGAAAGAATTTGAAAACTCTGGATCATGTAGGTACAGAAAACATTAAACCAAACCCATTATCTAAGCATATTAACTGAAAACTATACAGTGAAATCTTATATACTTCATTCCTATTGCCTAATATATCATGTCTTACTTTCAACCAAAAATTTCAAGATATGTTAACAACAATAAAAAGTAAATTCTGAAGATACAGAACTGAAGTAAAGATATAGATAGACTTTGAATTATGAAACTAGACTGGGAATTTAAAATAATGATTAGTATTTTAAGAGCTCTAAAGGAAAAATAGGGAACATGTTAAAAACTCTAAGAATCAAAATGCTATAACAGTATAAAAATAACTTAAAATTCTAAATTGACATCAAATAACTTTATTTAAAGCAGGAACAGTGATAATATATTAGGCCATATGAGCATATGCATCAATAAAACAAATGGCGGCATATCATAGGGCCAGGAGGGAAGAATTGAAAATATTCTGTCATACAGTACCTGAACTACATGTGAAATGGTGCAATGTTATTAGGCTAGTTGTAGATACATACTGCAAACTGCTGGGCAACCACTAAAGTTTTATTGAGGAATATGATTAACTTGCTAAGGAAAGAGATAAAATGAAATCATAGAAAATGTTTAATTAAAACCAGAGAAGGCAAAAAAAGGGAAGAAAAGGAAGAAATGTCAAAAGCAATGAACAGAAAAATGTGCAAACATGCTTGCTATGTGTTAATTCAACTACATCCATAATCAATAAGAATGTAAATGGTCTGAACACACCATTTAAAAGACAGAGATTATCAGAGTATCTGGAAGCAGATGTTCCTTAGCATCTCCAGATCTTCTCAAACAAACAAGAAATGTGTATTTTTTTAAAAATGAACTTTAAGGAAAGCTCCCAGCCAAGTCACTCCCCCAAACAAAAGACTGACCCTCAAGCCTTCCCATGTAGTAATTCTGAGCTGGTCTCTCCTGTCAATGAAATTATGTATGAAAAAGAACTAATTTCAGTATCCAAGCATGTTCCCTGTGAAGATAGGTCATAGCTGCAGGGGCATCTCAACAGGGATAGCCACCCGCATGGACAACGTAAGACCTCACTGTGGTCCTGACTGAGCCAGGGAGCAACCACTTTCCTGACAATAAGGAGTACAGTCCATGCCTCCAGCAGGTGTTAGGTCCGGTAGCATGCCAGCTCTCTATCACACTCAGGTCAAACCTTCTTGGGATAATAGGTGATGTGAGACAGGAAGACAGAAAACCAGTGATGTAGACAAAACAAAGCAGAACACAAACAGGAGAAAGACTAATAAACTTCATGCCAAAAGCAAAAAGTGTGTTCCTTAGCTTCAAGTAATTTAAATAATGTTATATTATTCATTTTAAAGATTAAAAAACAATACATTTACAAAATACAGCTAATAAAGTTCTCTCACTACTAAGTGATGGAGTTGGTTAAGAATCTCTGAGCCAAATCAGATTCTCCGTCTCCATCACTGTAAGGATTTCCTATCCTACTATTAATTCATCATACTTAATTGTCTTCATCAGCTGCTGTTTTCCCCAGCTCCACATTCTTTCAGCCAGCAACCCAAAGAAACGCTACTTCTTGGTCATTCATGAGCAGATGCTTATTAACATCTTTGAAATTTTTTATTCCTAAAATGGAAATGATGATGATAATAATAATAATAATCAGTTGTATTAGTTAGCTTTACCCGAGAAGCTAAATTACAAAGAGAAAAGGTTTATTTAGTTCACAATTTTGGAGAAGCATCCAAGATCAGTGACCTTCTTTGGTTTGACCTCTGATGAGGGTGGCAGATGACAGGGTCTCATGACAGGGGTATATATAGGAGCAAAATGTCAAACCAGAGAATGAAAAAAAGAGAATAGGAGAAGCCAACTTTTGTTCCTTTTATAATAATCCTTCCTGAAAACTCAAGGGGTTACAGGAGAACTACTTTCCTAGAGCACATCCCCATAACCTAAGGACTTTCCACTAGGCCCCACCTCCTGCAGGTTCTCCAGCTCCCAATAGGACCACCCTGTAGACCAGATCTTTAACATGCAGGCCTATGGGGTCATTCAACACCCAAACCACAGCACGAGCATCAGCAATAAGGAACAAGACACACTATTCACTGGGTTAATTTTTAAGTGAAGACCACCTCTTAAAAAATAAAAGATTACATAAATTTGGGTAAAAAACTTTGTAAAGATGTATATATTGGGGTATGTTATAATGGGGTATGTTATAAGGTATGTTATAATGAGAACTATAAATAGCAATAAGCAGGGAAGTCACAGTTAAGTGACAGGGAAATCTGGATCATGTATTATGGGATCCAAGGGCATCTCTCATGTGGACCCTCAATTTTGCTAAAAGGCCTAAGTTACTCAGTGAAAGCAGAGGAAGCAGAAATGGTTGAAAGGTCACCCTTGGTCATCTTGAATTACCAAGGAAGTTGTTGGAATGGTCCTGACTGCAGGGAGTGAAAGTTAGTTTGAGGTGAGTGTAACAGATGGTGGGATTGATCCAACACCAGAGGCAGGGACCACATACTGTCTGCTCAAGTATCTGGGCACTGAAAGGAAAAAAAAAAAAAAACAGCAGTAGCAAAGGGAAGTAACAGCTTTCTTTATAGCTAATGAGATCTGTGCAGAAAGAATAGAGATGTAAAAAACAGATGGACTTGGCACCAGAAGCACAGCTCCCAGATGATGAGGATGAATGAGAGCATAAGCAAGAGCAGAGAGGTGAGACAATCACATGGGGACAGAACTAGGCTGTGATGGAGTACAAGATGGCTAACGTTTCAGAGATGGTTTCTCTTACTAGATGGAACTTGAAGTCAGATTTCCCATTGGATAGGTATTTCAGGAGTGAGCTATCTATATACCTGGGGGTCTCAAACTCATCTACCTTCTGGGACCATGAGGGTGGTCACCATGACAGCATGTGAGCTGATTGTGATGATTAAGAACTTTAAATTTCCACCAAGTGGAGTATTCTTGTCAAGTTTTTATTGAAGCATCTTCATCTTTCTTTAAAAGTCTTTGATAGGGACCTGGTTAGAGAGAAAGACATGGTCAGAGAGAAATGTTTCTCTTTACTCTTTTATCCTTTAGTATTTTAAGAACAACAGTCACACTCATGTGTGCTTGTAAATGCAACTAACGCTTGGTTTTAGAGTCAAGGATATGGGAGCTCAGGTAGAGCTGAGAGTATGTTCTAAAGATGATGGTCACTATCCAGGCACTTACTACTCATTGTTTTACATGAGCGTATGGATCAGGGACTGTCAGATTTTTAAGAGAAGCCAGAGCTCTAGATGTTTATGTCAAACATCCTGATTGTTGTATGTTGGCTCAATTGAAAAACAAAACAAGACTGTGGAGGCCATCTGGGTACCAGACCTGCCCCTGCGTCGATTTGCGTCCTCTGTTGTACACATTCAGTTCAACCTGCCACAGACCTGTAAGACAGCTTTTGATACCTGAGAGTCAAAGTTACTTGTGGTTTCCTTTGGTTGCACTGATTAAAGAGAAAGAGGGAAAAAAAAAAAGTTCTTTAAAGCAAAGTGAGCAATTTGGGATTAACGGTTTACCAAGACAATTGCTATCAAAAAAACAGAGCAGAAGGCTTAAGCTAAACAGATTCTGCAACATGGAGCAGTTGTTCACTAGATTTTGGATAATAGGCATTCTCATGGTCTGACTGGTGTTTGCTTTGCTGTAATAAAACTACATGTATGTGGAGATCTGGCAATGTGGTCCTGGTAAACTGAGTCAGGATGAAATGAGGTGCAGACATTCAACTATAATGATTTAAAGAAATATTAGCCTATTTTGGGAATTTCTGTTTCTATATTGGCTAAGGTTTCAGTAAATATAATAATTTTTAAAGTTTTAAATAGAGTAAGATATTACATACTGCATAATATTACAGCCTCATATTTCTTCTTTTATCTTCTAAAACAAGAACATCTTTTTCCTAGAATTATGCTATTTAGGTTCTAGAATAACATGAACAAATGCTGCAGGAAGCTGTGATTCTGGATGGCTGGGTTTTAGGCGTTTAGGGGATGTACATTTCATGGTATCACCAATGTCAAGAGAACAAAGAAATTTTAGTTTCATCTATGCTCACTTTAGACTGCTTTGATACCTTTTTAGGTTTCTTCAGTTCAATTCTACAGGTCCCTCCTTTCGAGGTGGAGAATGTTGGCTGTCTTCTAATATCTTTTCCTCTCATGATAGTAGAATATTAACTATGTAATGGTATGCTCAGAGCAAGATACAATTTCCAGTCTTCCTTGACAACTAGGTCAAGCATGTGACTCAGTTTTGACCAATGTGATATGAAGCAGAAACTTTCCAGAACTTCCTTCAGGGCTGTTGGTTGGTCTATGACCTCCAGTCCTCAGCTTCTACCTGCCTCTTACAGTCTAGCATGCAGACATGGCCATCTTGGATCAAAAGAGATTTATCTTCTATTGAGAACAAAGTGTGATCTGGAAATATTCTGAAACAGTTTTCTACCTCTCTGGGTTACATGCTCACAGCTGAATTCCGTTCAAGGTAATATACCTCCTTATCTAACTTCATAGATACATCCTGTATATGTGTTGGTATGTGGCAAATGATAAACCCCAACTCTTCTTTCACCCTTTTTAAAAAAGATATAATCTTATTCTTTACTATCTTAAACAACCCATACCTGGATTCTTTGTTAGTCTCATCTGAATCTCTAAAAGCTTAAGTTGATATATTGAATAAGTAAGAACATCTAATTTTTTCATTAAAATTTTGCTTACAGTTTAAGGAACAATTAATAGTGCCACTAGAAGTCTGGTAGGAGTCTTTACTGACTTTCATTTGAGCAATATTTTTGACTTTTCTTATGACTTTATTCCATCAAGCAAATATTAAGATCATCATAAATAAGCTTCCTAAAAACCAAGTGGAATTTGTATTGGTATTTCATTTAATTTATACTAATGTGAACATAAGCTATCACTTTTCTACAGTAAACTTTTTCTTCCAATAAAATATTTCACTGTACTCATTGAAATTTTCTTTTCTGCCCAAAGTTATAAAGTATGCACTTTTCTAATTCCTAAGTAAGTTTTATAAATTTTGTTGCTATTGAAATGCCAATTTATTATTTCTTGTATTTAATAATCTATACTTCATGTGTACTGAACAAATTTTGAAGGAAAAACAAATTTGATAAGATTATAAACCTGAAATGTTTTTTTGAATCATTGCTACTGCCGAAAGTGAAAGTTTCACAGTGAATGTTCCAGCAGTTTTATATATGACAGAATTTAAAAATAGATGTTTTACTTCATATGGAATGAAAGCATATCTATGTGTTTTCTTGAAGACTTGTCTCCTTTGAACATTACTGTTTGTATCAAGTTATTGATCTGGAAACCTGGACATTTCCATTTCTCTTTTTTAAAATATTGGAAGAATTGCATATTACAGAAAGAATGCTTCTAATTTTTAGTTCATTCCTCATTTTATTCACCATAAAGTAGGTCAAGAAAGATAATGTAGCTTGTCTGATATCACTCAATTCTTATTATTTTTAAAATGAGGGCATCAAGCACGTACAGTAGGAGTGGAACACTAAAAAAAGAAGTCATTGTCCATCAAACATGGATTTGACCTTGGGCTACCCACATACAAACAGAGAAACTGTGGCTTCTCTGCATCTCTCTTGATTGATCAGTAAAAATCATGGACCACAATATCAAACATGCAGGGCTGTTGTGAGGATTAAATAACAAATTGCATTAAAAACGCAGCCCACGGCCGAGCACATGACACTGCTTGTGTTTCAGGAGTGCTCTGTTTTCGACATCTGGGGGTCAGAGGGCTGCTGCCACCAGATACAAAAGGGAATTCTCCACAAAACAAAAATGATTACATTATTCCAACAGCTGCAGGGAAAATTGAGAAAATAATCGTCATTCAAAGAGTCAGCTAAAATAAGATAATAAGATTATCTTAATGTATATAGCAAAAGACATTTGAACTCATGGCCCTCAGCTGATTAATGGCAGATACGCTGGTATTTCTGTAGAGATGCCCATCGGGTTTAGAGATGATTTTCAACTAAGGAATCATGAAATGCCTCTAATGTGGGTAACTAGAACTTGGATTTGGAGTCATTTTAATATTTGGTACCTGTGGGCAAAAACCTTTGTCTCCCCATATTTTCATTAGTCACTACTAATAACTTTTGTCTGTAGTGGTCAAGGAGTGATCAACATTTTCTCCATACCACGTACCACATCATGCAAACCTGTACGTGAATCTTGGGTTTCTTTCCATGTCTCCTGTCTTGGAAGGATGCAGAATACTAGCACATGCAGATGAAGGACAGTATCCTGGGAGGCAGTGACTCAGACACATGCCAGGTCTAGAAAAGTATAGCATCCAACTGACTCTTAAATAATCAATTCTGACAATCACAGAAAGAGTAGAATTTACTCACAGGAAATGTCAGTCAGACTATGTCTCTGTGTAATACCAGGAGGGCTCATGTGTCACTTATTAAAAGAAGTTGGTTATACTTTTATTTGTTTATGTTTGTCCTCATGATAATTCACTTCTCTTTATGGTATAGTTAGGTCAAATTAATCCAGGAATAATCTCATTTTGCTGAGGAATGTGCTACTCAGATGCATAGTATCACAAAATCAGGCAATATAGTTATTTCTTCCCACATTAAATACTAACTTTCTTGTATAATTTTGTCTCCTATTTTACTTAAGTATATTGAAGTTGTACAAGATGGATTCTTTTATGAAATTCCCATTTGGTTTGAAAATAACTTTGCAGTCACATTTTTCTCCATTCATGCATTCAAATAATACATATAAAAGTACCACAAAAATCATAAAGGCTGACATATGATAACTCTCCCAATTTACATTTCTGAATATCCAAAGCACCACAATAAAACTTAAAAGACGGGACAACATCTATGCTCAGTAAGTATGGACTGATTAAAACCCAAGTACAAATTGTTATCCTGAATGAAAAATGGGTAAAGAAAACAAAGGGAAAATCAACAAAGGAAGAAATACAATATACAAACATTGTTCTCACTCAATATTAACTGAATAATGGACAGTGAGGCAGAAAATAAATCAGACAGCTGTAAATTAAAACAATTCTATATCTTGTTAAAATCGTAACTTTAGACAAATTAAATTTACTGCAGTTCAATCGAGCAAAAACAATTTGTCAATCAGGTGAGAGCAGGAGCCAGAGGTAGGATAGGCAGTTAGGGCAGGACCTCAAAAAGCAGCAGATTCCAAGCAGAAACTTCATTGGTGCCTGAAGGTATGTTCCTGAGCCAATCCCTGAGGAGCAGTGACTGTGATCAAGTGCTGTGATCAGCACATGGTCAGCATCCTGATTGGACAGGAGGCACAAGATCAATAAGGTGTCATGCTCTGATTGGATGTAGTAGTTGCCCTCCCTAAAGTCATTAGCCAATTGCTTTAAAGGGTCACCTCCACCATTACCATAAAAACTCCTAGACAGTAGCAACTCACCTGCAACCCTCTCCTGTGACCCCTCTCCTATGGACCCTCACCTTCCTTTCCCTTTCAACGCTAAATTGTTACTCTGCTCTCACCTTCTGTATCTGTGGATCCCATTCTTCAGATCTTCCAAAGAGCCTGCACCTCCTTGCTTCTCACAGTCAGCCCCCAGAACTAGAAGTTCAGAGAGCTTCCCTCTATCATGTGGGCAGACTTTTCGAATGCCGATTTTTGGTGCATTGACATGTCACCTTTACTTTATGATTTTTTTTCCTAATGCTTTTGTGCTTATTCTCTCTGGATGCCTAAGTGGAGGTGAAGTTATGGATAGCAAAGGGAAGCGAGGTCAGAAACAATTGGTAACAGCTCATTTTTTTCCTTATTTGAACAAGGCTGCCATTGGCAGCCTATGGTTGGCTGTGACTAGCTGAGGCTAATCCCAATTAAGCATTTACTTTCTTTACATACCCGGTTAGGTTGTGGTTTTATCTAGACTACATGCCATGTATAGAGATGCCCTCAGGTCAAATTAGGTGAACTGGATAATCTTATTTATCAGATTAAAAAACTGAAAAGTTTGCTAATATCACTTGCAAGTCAGAATGTGGAGAAATGACAGTTCTATACTTGGCAGGCAGGAGTAATACAGTGGTACAGTTCACATGCAGAACATTTCATCAGGAGCTCAAGTGATTAAAATGCACATATCTTATCAATCCACTTTAAGAAACTATCCTCAATAAATTTTACACAGGAACACAGGGAGACATATAGCAGAATGTTTACTAAAGCCTTGTTTGTAGTAGTCAAATGCTAGGAACATGAGAGTCTATTTCAAGGCAGTTAATAAGGTTTTCAATGACCATATACACATGTGGAATACAATAGAAAGATCTAAAAAGCAAATTTTTTTCTTGGTACTGGGATGCTTTAGCACTGGGCTATATCCCCAGCCCTTTCTATTTTTTATTGCAGGACAGGGTCTCATTAAGTTGGACACTAAGATTGGTCTTGAACTTAAAATTCTTCAGCCTCAGCATCCTGAGTTGCTGGAATTACAGGCCTACATGACTGCACCCAGTCCAGAAAGCCTATTATTGATTAAGCATGCATATTACAGAGTACATGTGCAGTATTTTACAATTTACATAAATTTAAATCACATATTAACAGCATAGTCCTCAGAGATCAAGGTTACGATCATTATAAAGTATACCTCAAGTTTTTCTGCATTATTTTATTTTTTCTATAAAAACCTGATAGAGATGCAAAACTATGAGGACTATAAAAACATCTGCAGCTAACAGAGGCTAGAGAGAGGAATGGAGGAGTAAGAGGAATTCAGATGAACTTTAGGATACTAAAATATTCCATATGATTTTAAAATGGTAGGTACCTATACATTTGTTCAAACACACAGAATGTGTAACTTCAAGAGTAAACCCTATTCTAAACTCTAGATTTGTAATACTAATAAAGTGTCAGTGTAGATTCATCAATTGGAAAAAAAATGCACCACTCTGGGATGGGCTATTGATAATGGGAGAGGCCATGTGTGTGTAGGGTCTGGAGGTATAGAGCAAATCTCCGTACCTTCCTCTCTATTTCACTGTGAACTTAAAGCTGTTCTAAAAATAGACTTTAAAAAACAACAGAAAGTCTCATACACATTAATAGATATAATTTTTAGGCATGGGGATGGTTTATTTTTCTTTTAAGAAACTGAAAGAAAATATTACAAAAAAATTATGAAAGGTAAATCAACCAAGGGTATCAGTAGGTAATCTACAAAGGAGAAGTAAAAGTGAAAGAATATTCAACCTCACTATTCACCAAAAGGATGCCAATTGAATCCACAATTAGGACAGATTTTTGATAATGTATATGGTTCCCAGTGGTTATACTGCTTAAGGAAACCAGGAGCAGATGGAGACAAGGTCTCTTTCCCATAATCCTCTCTTTAACTCTTCTTGTCCTGGGGAAGCTAAAAGCCATAGGTTGAGAAGAAGAAGAAAAAGAAAGAAGAAAAGAACAAAGAATGGAAGAGAATACTACACCCTTGCCCTATGCTAGGGTCACAAGTCAGTTCTGATATCAGGGGAAGTAAAAGTTTTAATTACATATAAAGTCTTCAACTTGACCAAAGGACTTTTCTGTGCCTGAAGGTGTGACTTAATAACCATAATAAGGACATTCTTGTGACTGAATGTGGCAGATTCAAGATGATGTCATAAGGTCTGGATGAAGAGATTTGACTCCTTGAAGTTGGAAGCAATGGTAGACAAATTGAAACAAAACACCATCTACCTACAACTTAGATAAAGTCAAAGACTAGAATTTAAGAGGTGAGTCACATTTCAGTAGAGTCACCATCTGTCTGGCTGCCCAGCTGTCCCTGATCAGATTTATTGTTCTAGAATAATTTGCAACACTCCCTTTTATTATCCCAAGTGTCCCAGCTTGGACAATGATGAAACTCATGAGGATTAAGTCATTGGTTTAAAGATAATCAGTTAAAAAATGGCAGTGGTGGAATTCAAATCAGGTCTATGTAGCCCCAAACTCTGTTTTTCCACCCACTGCTATCAAATATTACTAATCTGCACTAGTAAACTAAATTGGTAAAGTTTTGCAAATAAAATTTAAAATGAATGATCACTAGTACTCTCAAAAGGAAGCCATATTTCATAGTTAAGCCAATAATTGTTGGCATATAGAAACTCTTGGGGATTAGTTTTAATGAATAAATAAGTAATGTGCATACAATATTAGCAGCTGGTTCTGAAGAGATTGAAATATGTATTTTCATAAGATCATAAAACAGTTTGCATTTTTCATCTGCATACCTGTTTTCCCCATTAACCAAACAAAGGTAAAAGTGTATGTTTGAATGATCATGAATGTCAAATTAGTAGAGTCGGGATTAAGTCATTTTTATGTGTATTAATAAACCTAATGGAATAGAATCACTATTCATAACATCTTAAAATATCAAGCAATAATTTTAATACAGTATAAAACAGGAAAACTATAAAAATTATATATCACTTTCTTTTAAATATCAGCTTACAAAATGGTGGCCTTTTTGAAAGAGTGAGAAACTTGAGTGTGTAACTGTAAAGAATTCGTCCTTAGGGACATATTTTGAGACATAAAAATGTCTCTGAAAAACTGCTTATGCCCCAATGTGTAAACTGCATTTACACAAGCTTATGTGTGAATTCTTGTTGGTATACTTAGTGTCACACTTTATCTGAAAATACGTTATTTTTCAGAGTAAATAGGAATTTTTGCAAGTTATAAAACAATTTTCTGTCTCTCTATGCTGTATCTTAGAGGGAAATTACAAAAACAAATCCATGTTGAGATGTAATCACAGAGAGTGTAGAAGTCTCATGCCTCCCCCTCTATCCCTTATTAGCTGTGTGACATTTAGTGAACTGTTTAACTTCTCTGAATCTTAACTTCCTTTCATGTTAAATTGGAATAATAATCTATCTCAGAAATTTTAATTAGACTTAAAACTCAAAATGAGCTAATATTTGTGTAACAATGTCTTCAAAAATACCTTTAGAAACATGAAACCTCATTTTTCAAAATACTGCATAAATTCAAGATGTTGTTGTTGTTGTTGTTGTTATTATTGAATTAAACTGCTTCCAACAAACAATAACCTTAAAGCAGCAAAGAACACTTTCTAACGCAGGATTCTCCAAATCCAAAAGAGAGTGGGCTGGCCAGGAGTGGTGGGAGGTAGAATTAGAAGACCCCACAGAGGAATGAATCACCTCTCAACAGATCTTTGTTTTTCAAAATGTGCACATGTTGGGATGGATAAATCCTGCAGAGCTCACAGCCTGACAAGTTCAACCGCAGTTGCCAATCTCTGTAGAGCTGCTGACCAAGCCCTTGCGAGCTTGGGGAGGGAACTCCCACCTTGGCCCAGACTAACCATGCTCTGCAACTGATCTTCCCCCAGGCCCTTAATGAAGTTTGACACTTGGCAGAGGCAGGGAGTGAGGCACATGCTCTTAATGAGCTCTGGTTCCTAAGAGGCTTTGGCATGGCAGGAGGTATGCTTCCTCTGGTTATCTGCTCCTGCTTTCAGGGCAGAGGAATCTGCAGTTAGCTATATGCCGAGATGCCACATGAGACCACATCTGTCTGGAGACACTGGTGTCTGCATGTATTACCAGGGTTCACTTAGGGGGGCAGGGGAGAAAGTAGACATCCAATACAAATTCCAGGGATTTTCCTAAAAAGCACCCTACACGTCCTCTATAAAGGCAGTGCTGACTGGACAGGTGGCAAGCAAACCTGTGATGAGCACCAAATATAGTGTCCAGCCTTCATTGTCATACTCTAGTATATTTGCTCAAGAAGAGAGGATTCTCTTGCCCAAATCTTAGACAATGCCTGGATGCTCTGAAACATACATGGCATGATAGCTTCATGAATTCATCCATTCAACAAATGAGGATCAAGTTCCCGCCATTGTCAGATACCTTCCTTCAAGGGAGGACTGCAGCCATCATTGGGATTAGAAGCAGCTTCTACCCTCAAGAAGTCTGCATTCTTTTAAGGAGGGATAGGCTTGAGCCACTGCCTTAAGGACATCATTATAGAGCACCCTTGGTGTTTGAGAAACACAGTGATGTGAGAGAATAAGGGAGTCTGGACATTGGGAAGAATACTTTTAAGAGGGTGGTCAGGTGACACCTGTGAATGGAAGCTAAGGTATGCTGGATGAGCAGGGCAAAGCCATGGAGAGAAGTAAGGACAGAAGATTCCAGTGAAGGAACAATACATGCACAGTGAGAGCAAGAGGGCCTCTGTAAGGAAAGGATCGGTGAGATGGGTGCTTTATGAGCCACAACACACGAGAGCCATGCTTCTTCAACACCATTATTGTATATGAAAGCTCCTTAACCTGCACCCTCTAGACTCTAGACCGTGTTTTCAGTGGAATGAAGCCCACCAGCTCAGTTGCATAATTGCTCCCTCTGGGCTCTTGTGCCTGGTGTTTTTTGCTTACCTTGTTGAGTCATTGTGCCTTGTCTTATCTCTCTCCTCCTTCTGAATAACAGGTCCTTGAAAACAGGTACCATGTCTTTCGTTTATGAGGTACTAACTTCTGGTAGAGCAATTTAGCTTAGAGTAGGCACCTGATAAACATTTGCCAAATGTGTGTAGCCAAGAGGCAGCAGTAGCTGTGGTGGTGTGGGTGAACGTGCTGCTTTCAAGGTGGCCCAGGGAAGGAGAGTGGCTGAAATTCTTACTGCAAAATTACAGGGAGATTGAATCACAAGGAGATCTGTCACTACCTATATCTGCATCCCTTTATCTCTCAGATTTGGACTACCTATTTCTCCAGGCATGGATTAAAAGAACTAAGGGTTACTTTTTGCTTGTTTTTCTTTCTTTTATTTATTTATTTTTTTGATTATTTGTTTTTTCTTTTTTTCTGATTGGGAGGAGGCTTATTTTCTTCACAGGCAGAATTCAATCCCACATAGTTACAATACAAGGCATAATGAAATAACTGCTAAGTCAAAGAAAAAGGAAAAGGATGGGAAAAGAAAAGCTAAGAAATTGCGAAAGAGTAAAAATTCGAGATCTTTGATAATAATATCCTTTTTATGATGCCCAGTCATTGATACTTCAGTTTCATGAATGAGACTCTCAGGAACAAGTCTAAAATGTGACTTGTATCTAGGCTCAGATTTCATATGGCAGTTATCTTATATATTTGAAATGCCAATTGATGATTAAAAACACATTTCCATAGCTTTGACTACCATGTAATAGACAGGTAACTATTACATCGTCGTTAAACCCCAGTAAATACTCCTTATTGGAAACACATTTCTTTCAACTCAACAATATGATTGTGTATGTATCTATTACAGAAATCTTGAAACTCTATCAATTTGTGCCAAAAATACATCTCTTCTTTTGAATTCATAAGGTTCAAGATATTGTCTCAAATGAAGCACTATTAAATCCCCAATAAGTATTTCAGTAATAAATGATGACTGCTTCAGTGAAAGTTTGGCAGTTTGTTTAATCACTCAGAATAATAACTGGAAACAAGAGTACTCTGCACATTAAAAGCAGATTTGTTCAAAGATGTTGGCCACTTTGTGTCTAGACTGAACTACTGCTGGTTCAAATGTTCTGGACAAAAATTTGTAGCAGCAAAACTCTTTTCAGGGGAAAATGAATCACTCTGTGGGTTGGGTGCATTTTTCTCCCCCGTGGATTTATGGTAGCATTCTTACCTTGTTGGATTGGGGCTGTGCCCTGGAACCCTGAGCTATAACTCAGGCTGGAACTTGGTAACTAAAGAAGAAAAATATGACAAATTTTAAGGAGAGGAAAGGATCTAAACCATTTCTTAGTCTAACGTCCTATGCTACACAGAACAACAAACTGAGGAAACTTGTTATTTAGGGCTATTTTCCCAGGTTCTGGCTCATTTGCCCTTTGGGGGGAAATGTAAGAGATACCCAGAATCTAAACAGTTCCACAGCACATTGTTTTTTTCCGTTAAAGGAAAAGATACTTTAGCTTCTCTAAGACAGGGTGGAGTGTAAAAGATATTTGCTGTTTTATAATTATATTAATTTCCTGCTTCAATTTGGTTGAGGATAGTAAGAAAAAACATGATTCACATGGTAGTTGTAAAAGTCAGGCTGACACCTAGTGTGCCGGTGGGCAAGACATCGAAACACTTCCCTCCAGGTTGGTGAAGATGCTTCCCAGGTGCCTGGAGAACCCCACCATCATCCCTGGCAGTGGGCAGCCACTGGTCGCCCTGGCCTTCCCACAATCCAGCTTCTGAAAGATTAATACAAGGATGCTTCACTGAAGGAGCATCTCCGGGTCCTGACTGCTCCATGCCTGTCCCTTAGAGATATCCACATTTTGAGTCTCTCTCCTAGATATGAAAAGAGGCTTTGCTAAAGACTGACATGGTTTTGAGAATTAAGAGAGATGGTTTCTAACAGAAGACACAGAAGCATAGTTAAATAGAACGGACTTAAGTACTAAATACCGAATGCATTTCCACAGCATTCTATTTCTCTGGTAATTTTAAGAGCTGTTTGAGTGTATGATACGTGTGGCGAGCCCTCTTCATTGTTCTTGATGTACATTAACACTTCATCTCCACAATCGCCCTATTTGAGTAATGTATATTGTGAAAAAAATACCTGGCCTTCATTCCAGTGAAAATCATCACTCTATTCCTTTCCTGTCCTGCCATACAATTCCCCAAATCCTTGGAATTTCCTAAGTGATGTAAAGTTGTATGCTAATGAGATGGTTGAGGGCCTGCAGCCTTTAAGTAGTTTCAGGAAGGGAGCTGGTCACACCAGAAAGACCAAAGCAGGACAAGAGGGCTGGGTCTTCCAGCCCCATTTCCCACCCTCCAAGGAGAAGAAAGGAACTGGGGGCTAGGTTAACAATGTAATCAATTGTGCCTATATAATGAAGTTTTCATAAAGCAAAAGGTACTGGGTTTGCAGAACTTCCAGAGAGTTCCTGGAGAGTGGCACCCCAAAGATAGCATGAAAGTTCCAGGTGTCTTCTCACATGCTTAGTCCTGTCCTTGTCTTCATCTTTATCTTTCATCTTTATCTTTTATAATATCCTTCACAACGAACTGGCAAATGTAATGTTTTCCTGAGTTGTGGGAACTTCTCTAGAAAAATTAGTCAAACCCCGAGGAGAAAGTGGTGGGAACCTTGCTAGTTGGCCAGAAGCCCCTGTAAAACAACCTGGAACTTATGACTGGCATCAGAAGTTGTGGGGCATTCTTGTGGCACTGAGCCCTCAACCTCTGGGATCGAACCCTTTCTCCAGGTAGTTGAACTTGAGGACACATGGCTGGTGTCCACTGAAGAATTGACTACAGAATTGGCCACTTGTATAATGTGGGGGGAAATACTCCCACATGTCTGGTGTTAGAAGTGTTCTATGTTGTGAGAGAAAAGTCAGATAAATTGTGTTTGTTTGCCCTGCTATATCCTGTTAAGTAAAAAACTATTGAAGTAACAGGTGAATTAATTGGGGCCAAGGCAAACAGTTACGAAACAGAGAAGATCTGAGTCAAAGTATTATAACTCTAGAATTTGAGTTCTTTATCTCCAATGTGAAACTGTCTTTGTGGAAGAATATGGGTTATGATTTTAGATTTGTGTGTGTTGGTACTTTCCAGGCAATAATAAATCAGAAGAGTCGAGACTGTGGAATAGGGAGGGTTGCATCAAATTATTCTGGTGTCTTCATTCCATTTTTGAATGTTGGAGACAGGAGTCCTTGTTGAGCTGTTTACCCAGGTTTGAATGAACTACATTTTGGTTTCTGCTCTTTGCCTAGTGGTGAATAGTAGATGAATTGGCAAATCATTCGAGCAGTGATTAAATTATTGAATTGAAATTAAAAATATGTCAAGGACGAAAAACTACATACTGGCAGATCCTGCTTATGTGAAATGCACACAGAAAATGTAAATTGGTGGTTTCCAGGGGGAATGGAAAGTGACCTCTAATGGGCATGAAGTTTCTTTTTGAGTAGGTGAAATTTCTTTTGGAATAGACAATCATGAAAGTTGCACAACTATATAAGTCTCATAAAGATGAGCGAACTATGTGCACTAAAAGGGTGACTTCTGTGGCTTTTGGATTATCTATCAATTATTTAAAAAGAATTATAAGGAAAATAAGGGATTCAAGGGCCCCTCTGTCAAAAAGACCTGGCTAAGAATCAGAGGATGAACTATATTCAGAGAAAAAGGGAGCTCACTCCCCAGGGAGTGACAGTAGTAATCTTTCAATGCAGACAATTGAGAGAAACATGTAAGAAACACTCTTTTTCCCTGAACTGCAACAAATACTTGCTGAGTAAGCATCATGTGCGCAAGGCTCAGAGCCATACAGAGGCTGAGTGTGAGAATAACGATGCTGATGTTGGGACTGCTAAATTAGAGGTAAAGGCAAACTCAGCTCATGGTGAGGTTTGGCTGCCATCAGGGCTGTGCAGATGGAACCTTCCCAGTGCCATGGTTCAATGCCTAGAGGCAGCCCAGTGTCATTTTCTCCAATACCAAACCCGGACACTGGACTCCATTGCGATAACTTTAAAGGTCTTTCTCCCATTGCTTAAATGAGGCTCACTAAAATCTTGATAAGCTGATAGATCACTCATTGTAGCATAGGAATAATGTGAAGAAGTGACCAGATCCTCAGGTTTCTCTTTTGAGCATGCCAGCCCACATTTTTGTGCACCTATTACATAAGATAGGGAATCAAAAGGGGCTTGGTAAACAAAGAATATGAGGGAAGGAAGCGAATAATCTGAAAAAAAAAAAAAAAAGATGTAGCACTAAGCTGTAGTGACTTATGGTCCAATATCCCCCACTTAGAAAAGAACATCTGTCTGGTGAGAGACTCAGAATGGATTCATCCACAACGGCAACATGTTGGACAGATTGTAAACTTTCTGGTCCCTTCCAGTCACAAGACATTCTCCTGCTACCTAAGATATTCAGAAGTGAAGCGCTTGTTTCATTTTCTCATGCAATTTCACATTTAATTCTGCTGAGTTGGACACTTGAATATGGTTAAAACTGAAATACCATTATATATATATTTTATCACAAGAAAAAATTTAGTTAACATAATCAAAAGGAAAAAAAAAGAAACAGTTTCTACCTACACCCACTATAATTACTCAACTTCCTTCCCCCAGGCAGGAGTCCTGCACTAAGGATTAGCGCAGGGGGAGGGCTACTTTCCTCCTTTCACATCTGTTTCCTTTTCATCCTTCTCATTGCTCCATGGCTTCCTGTTCCTCAGAAGTTAGGGCAGAGGGAGTGTGGTAGAGGGAAAAGGCAAAAACCTTATAGCTTGGTAGCTTCTGACTTGGCCATGGGTGTCCACTGTGCAGCAGGAATCCATGTGAGGGTGCCTTCCTGGGGTGCATGGAGATGCTCTGAAATTGCCTACAGGAATTCTCCTCAGTGCAGTCTTTCCTGATAAGGAAGCTGGAGACCCACATTTTTTTTTTTTCCAGTACTGTATTAATCATGCCTTTTGCTTCTGTGTAGTTCTGATACTTTGACATCTTGGGACTTTGTTGACTCTCCAAAAACTGTCCCTCCCAGAACTAGTTGTTCCCAGAAAAAAGTACTTGACCTCGAGTCAAAAGTTTCGTATGCAAACTAACTGCTGTAGTTTGGATCTTGAATTTCTCCCAAAGCCTCATGAGTTAAAGACTTGTTCCACAGGGTGGCACTATTGAGAGGTAGTGCAGTCTTCAAGAGGTGGGGTGTAGAGGGAGGTCTTTCGATCATCGGGAGTGTGCCCTTAAAGAGGATTGTGGAACCTTGGCCCCTTCTTTTTGATTTTTTTGTTTCCTGGTGAGCAGTTTGCTCTGCCATGTGCTCCCTGCTATTGCTTTTTGGCACCCCCATCAGAGGTTCAAAGCAATGGCTTGGTACAGTCTGGGACTGGAACTTCCAAAACTATGAATCAAAATATACCTTTTCTCTAATAAGTTAATTAACTCAGGTATTTCATTATAGTAATGTAAAGCTGACTAATACGCTAACCATTTGAGTCAGCTTTTTTGCTACTATGACTAAAAGACCTGAGAAGAACAATTCTATGTTTCTTTGGGGGCTCTCTGTTTCAGAGGACTCAGTCCATTCCTTGAGGATCTATGTGAGAGCAGAACATGGTGGAGGGAAAAGGCTCACAGGATCAGAAGCAAGAGAGGGAAACTCCACTTGCCAGGTACAAAATATATACCCCAAAGGCACATCCACAGTGATCCACCTCCTCCAGCCATATCCTACCTGCCTTCAGTTACCATATAGTTAATCCCATCAGGGGATTAACTCACTGATTGGGTTAAGGTTCTCATTACCCAATCATTTCACCTCTAACCTTTCATTGTCTCACACTCTTTGGGGGACACCTAACATCTAAACCATGACATCAACCAAGGGCCCTTACACCCTACTACCTCATCTGTTTGACTTTTACACTCAGGGCTTCTATCCATCTGCCCTAGCTACTCTTCAGCCAGGTCTCAGAAAAACAGGGACGCAATGCCCTAGAGGCTGCTGAAGTTATTCAAACTAGCCAGTCCTAAAGCTGCTTACCCTTTCTCTCCCTTTCCTTACACCAGGAACTGCAATAAAGACTCTTGACCCCATTTTCCCCTTGCTCCATCTGCTTCCTGACTGACCTTGGAGTTTTTATAGGCGACCTTTCATGGCATGGTATGTCCCATCTTCTTGAGAACTGTGAGCCACAAACCCTCTCCCCAATGGCAGTTGGCCTTAACTGGAATAAAAATAAAAGCTACATTTTAAAATAAATGTACCTTCATTTACCTCAGGCATGGGAATTCAAACAGGATCTCTAGACTCCCTCTCCTTACCCTGCCATCATATGTAGACCAAATAAGATAGTCACTGTGGTACTCTCTGAGCAGGAAGAGAACCTTAGTGCATGCCCTCAAGCTCCCTGCAGGTCTTATCAGACTGTCTCAAAGAACTAGTTTACTGCACCCACTTCTGGGAAGAGTATACCAATGAGCTCTTGAAGCTTGGAAGCTTGACAAGCTTTCAGCCACAAATTCAATGCCAGAGTCCCCATCTTTCAGACTCTGCTATGGGTTGAATGTATCCTGCAGAATTCATGCATAGGAGAAACCTAATTCCCATTGCAACAGTGTTGGACAGCAGTGTCTAATGGGAGGTGTTAAGGTCATGAGGGCAGATTGACACCTTCACCTAGTGGATTAATGCTCTAAAGAGAGAGCTTGGAGGATTGGGTCTCAGTCTCTCTCTCTCTCTCTCTCTCTCTCTCTCTCTCTCTCTCTCTCTCTTCTGCCATACAAGGACACAGCCTTTACCTTCCACCTTCTGCCACGTGAGTATGCAGAAAATCCCTTCTCAGGTGCTGGCACCTTGATCTTGGACTTCCCAGCCTCCAGAACTCTGAAACAAAATTTCTTTTCTTGATAAATTACCCAGCTTGAGATCTTCTCTCATAGCAGTACAAGAGGGACTAAGACAGATCCTCATCTTGATGAGCAATTACTTAGAGCTCTTTTCCCTCAACTTGTGGGTGAGCAGGTAGGTGGCAGAACATTAAGGGTGGTGGGAAGTGACAGTGACTATAAATGTTTCTAGTTACCCTGATAAAAGCTGATGGGACTATTATTACAGGAAAAGTTCATCTACCTCTTGGTGAGTATTGCAAGAATAAGCCTAGTAACAAACGTAGGAACTTCTCTTTACAATGTGGGGGTACTTTTTTCTCATGACTGTCATAAGCATTGGATCGCTAGGTACAATTCTGGGAAAATAGCTATGCCTTTCAGTGGTGTTGAAAAACTTCAGCCAAGTCACTCCACCTTCTAGTAAATCAATCTCTCTCTCTCTCTCTCTCTCTCTCTCTCTCTCTCTCACACACACACACACACACACACACACACACATCAGTATGTATACACTCACATTCAATGAAAAATACATGTGCTCTATGCACATCTAAATCTACTAATGGTAACATCTAGTTTATTATTAAACTTTCTACATCTTTCCTCTCATTCCGCAGCAGAGTTTTGAATGACTGCGTAGTATTCCACCATAGTTTTCAACCATATTTGTTAGATTTTCATTTTACTTCTAATTTTAACTGTTATGAATAACTGTTCCACAAATATCCTAAGCAATTTTTAAAAGTTTGAATTTTTTCTCCTGTGTTTTTATTGCTGACTCGAAGGGTGTGACTGTTTAGGTATTTGAAGCATATTAAAAATTGTTCCTCTGAAAAGATTTGCAAACTTAAACTACCACAAAAGATATTGGAAAGATGTCTTAATTTCATCAGCACTTACAATTACTATTTTTGTAATATATATATGTACAATTGTTCCTTTCACAATTTTTTTTACTATTATTGGCATTTTTCTCATGCATATTATTTGTATTTTATTTTTCCATGAGTCATTTATGATTTTTCTTTCCCAGTTCACCTATTTTATCTTATTTTATCATACTTTTTACTTCAAGTTAAAATAAATATAATGCACACATGAGTACTTTTGATGATTATTCATAAATAACATTTGTTTTGTCTTCTCAAACATTAAAAAAACCTACAAATAAAATGAAATTCCCTTTATTCACTATCTCTCATTCCTCCTGTCCTCTCTCCATATAGAAGTAACTCTGATCCTGAATTAGTGTATATAATTTTTACGTACAGTTTACTTTTATACACTTTCACATATGTAGCTCCAAACATTTTATATTACTTTGGACATGTTTTAAAATGTGTAAAAATGCTAGAATTCTATATCCACTCTTCGGAAATTTTCTTTTCCATTCAATAGTATATTTTTAGATACATATATCTATAGATACAGTTGGTTTCTTTTAGATGCTGTGTTGAATTCTATTTTACTTCAATGTCACAATTCATTTATACATTTATCAATTAGATTTGGGTCTGTTTCTTTTTCCCCCTCCATTATCAACAGTACTGCAGTGAATGTTCTCATACAAAGCTCCTCATGCACACGTGAAGCTATTTCTCTAGAATAGATACAAAAATGTGGCATGGCTAAGTATCAAGTTGTGCTGCATTTTGAGTCTTGCCAGAATTTAATAATGTTTTCCCCCAGGATTTTAGGGAATTAATTTTGTTTCTTCACACTCTCATCAGTTCTTGATGCTATTAAATCTTATTTCAACCTCATGGATTAAACTGGCATACTCTTTTAATTTCTAGTTTCTTGATTACTAATTTGGTTGAAAAGTCTTCTCATATATTCACTGACCTTTCAATTTTTATTTTTTATGAATTATAAAATAGGTTTCTTTGCCCATTTTTCTTTTATTTTTCTCTATTTTGCATTGGTTAATAGAAATTTTTAAATATTGAGACACATCCTTTGTCAATTTATATGAGTCATAAATAAATTCTACATATGATTGGCATAATTTCTACATAAGTTTAGTCTTTTATATACTGAAGTATTCCAGCATATAGAAGCTTTTACATTGGCTATAATTTATATTTGTGATTTGTATTCTTTGTTTTCCCACATCTAAAAATCATGAAGCTATTTCCTGCAAATTTTTCTGCTAGAGTCTTTCAGTTTTCTTTTTCAAAATAAAAACTCTTTTTCTTCTGCTCACTTCTATTTTATTATTTACTTGGTTTGGTGTTTAGTTTTGAATTTTTAATATAGAATGTTAGTATTTTTCTATATAGGTAAATTTATCAGTGTACCATTTTCCTTTGGGTTTATGTTTATAAATCTTGATCAAAATATCACAGTGTATATTACTAGGCAAATGCAGATAGATTAAGATAATAAATATTTTAAGTAATTGATTATTAAAACATATCTGATAAGAACATTTTTTGTTTCTGTTCCTTGCAGACTAACTAAAGAGCAGTATTACTTTAACCTTGCACTATCAATAACTTGAATTATTATTTCTTTATATATTTAATAGTAATAATGTTATAATTTATTTTGATCTTCAGAATTTACTGGTGAAAATGGTGTTCTATTTTTAACATGTTCCCATGGTTCAATTGATAAAGGACTTGAGCAATTTTTCTTATGTCTATTGACAATTCTGCTTCTTTTATAAATTTCTACTTAGAAATGCCAATTTTTACTAGGAAATTTGTAATTTTCTTGTTTTCTAAGTAATTTTGACATAGCGAGACATGAACTGGTTTTGTTCCAGTTTTCTCTTGCTTTTTAATTTTCAGAAGATGTTTTGAACATAAATTTTCCATCTTTATGCAAATATATTAGTATTTCTTTCTCATACTTTCTTCCAATGCTTTTACATCTATCATATATTTATGATGCTTTAAGAGAGTTAAGAATAATGTTAGGAATGTATTTTTGAGATAAACAATAAATCTGGGAGAACTCATACTGTGTAACTTTGATTAATTGCATAGGAGACGAAATTTTTATATAAGAGGGATAATATTTCACTTAGAATAAAGAAAATTCTTTTGGAAACATTATTTATGTATAAACATACAAAAGTATGCAAGTTTTAAAGCCTTATAACTATCTGGGGAACACAATATGAGGAAGTTAGCTACTTATCTAGTGTACCCACCATAAACATAACATCAGGAATGCCCAGATAGATCCATAAAAATATTTAACTCAGGATTCATGTCAAGAAACATAGTAAAAAAGGTTTGTAAAAAAGCACTCCTGCCAATCTGGCAGCTTTCATTACCCATTTTCTATGGATTGAATGTTTGCCTTCCCCTAACACATGTTGAACCCCAATCTCCTATTATGGCATTTGGAGGTGATGACTTTGGTTTAGATAGGGTGGCAAGAGTGAAGTCCAGATGACAGGTTCAGTGCCATGACAAAGAGAGGAAGGAGACTTGAGGTCTGTCTGTATGCAAGGAAAGGCAAGGTGAGGATGTCACCAGGAAGAGGACCCTCACTCACAGCTGACTATGCTGACACCCTGATTTCAGATGTCCAGTCTCAGAACCAGGAGAAGTGAATGCTTGTGTTTATGCTACCCAGGACAAACTGACTATGGCACCATCTAAGTGGTGAAGTAAGCTACAGATGTGTGGGAGCTCCAACATGAGTTGTCAAATTAGTCCTCACTGAAGGCTTAGCTGGAACATCTTTAACCAACTGTGCCTGACATGAATGAACATTCTGCATTCTGTGTCCCTCTGTGTTCATTCTGGGCTGTGTAGTTGAGAGAAATTTTGTTTCTACTTTCTATGGAGATCAGAATCGGCTCTTAGATACAGTAGATCTCTCAGAGAGCAGTAACATGCATACCAAACGAGCATGCATGTTCAGATAAACACATGCCTGCACACATACACACAAATGCTTATGTACACACAGACATGAATACATGCACACACACCTACAAAACAGGTAGAGCGAATACTTACATGTTCCAAATGCCATCCTAACTGCTGTATGTGGATTCTTATTTAGCCCTCACAACATCCATGTAAGAAATATTATGCCAGCATTGCCACTAAGAAAACTGAAGTGTACTAACACTAAGTAACTTCCCAAATCCACAAGAATGGTATGTGGGAAATTAGAATTGGCAGTCCCAGGTGCTACAATTTTAGCCAGTCTATGAAAACTGACACTGACAATCACTTGGATCATTTAAATATTCTCACAAAGAAAAAAATTCAGATGTTTCATTACTTAAATTAGAATTTCACACCAGATACCAAGTGGTAATATTGCACAATGAATTCCACTCATGTTTTCAGATCAGACACATATGAGAACGCAGAACCCATGGATGTAGCTTTTGCATCCAAGTTTTGCTACTGACTTGCCATTTCAAGACCTCTTTTTCTCCATCATTACAAAGGTGCTTTTTTGGAAGTAATAATATATAAGACTTCTAGTACAGTGCCTGGCAGAGTATGTGTTCAAGAAGAGTATGTGGATCCAAGTCATGACTCATATGGTGTATATAAAACCTGCAGCATGATTAATGAGAATGAACTATGGGCTGAACTCCCATCTCTGCATCTTCCCAGCTATGTGAACTTGACCTTGTTTCTTAGCTATTCCATGCTGCAGTTTCCTTATCTAGAAAAAGTGAAGTCATAGCAATAGTTATTTGTTATGGTTTAGATATGAGATGTCCCCCAAAAGCCCCTGTGTCAATGCAGGTATATTCAGAAGTGAAATGCTTAGATTATAAGAGCTGTAACCTAACAGGTCCATCCTAGTTTGATTGGACTAACTGGGTGGTAATATAAGTACCTGACATTGGGCACTTTATGAAAAAGAGGTCTATTTAGCTCACACTTTGGGAGACTGAAAGTCCAAGATCGGGAGTCCTATTAATTTGGTCTCCAATGAGGTCACTTTGCCTGCATCATATCATGGTGGACAGCATCATAGTAGAAACATATGTAAAAGGGAAAGATTGTATGGTGAGACAGAAAGACATAGATTCTGTAACGACTCACTCATTTGGAAACCAACAAGTCCCACAAGAAGTACTTTAATTCGTTCCAACAGCAGTGTTTCCATGACCTAACCACCTCCCATTAGGCTCCACCCCTTAAAGGTTCCACCCCCTCAACATTGCCACCCAAGGACCAAACCTACAATGTATGAAACCTTGAGAGACAAACCGCATACAGTCCATGGAATGTATAATAAACAAATCACAAGCAGCTAAAATGTTTTTATTATTTTGCAGATTATGTTAGCTTACATTTCAAGGTTTAAGTTTTTAGCTTAATATTTATCTTACAAATGAAGTACTTAAATTGATTTCTTCTACTAAGATATCATTTCTCTTTAAGGCCCACTGTTGAGGGATGCCCAGTGAGAAAATCTGTGGGTTTCCAGAGCCTATTTCCCTAATAATTGATTTTTAAGTCCCAGGAAAGATTCCAAATGGTTTCACAATTTTTCACGCTTGTTTGGAAGGAACAAGAAAACTTTCCCTAAGATAGAATTCCTACAGGGATTCCTGACAGGTCTGATCATGAGGAAGTTAAGATCTAGAGCTTGGATAGTGAGGAGAAATTAGAATAAGAGCCAGAGAGCAGCAATGGATTCAGTAGCTCTAGAACCAACTTGTACTATCTGTTAAGCACCTAGCAAAATTCTCAGAAGCTAGAAAAACAAATAGATTTATCAGTAGGTCCATAGCATAGGATACATTAGTGAAAAAAATCTATTGAACATCACTAGGGAAAAGACAAGATGAGACAGAGTATGGCTTTACGGCTTCTCCCTAGCTAGCTGCTATAGCAGAAAAGAGGTGGGTACCAGGTGAGTCAGCTCTGCCTTGTATTAATATAGGGTTATTGAAAAGCAAGTAGTCAATGAAAAAGAGAATAATAAATGTTGGAAGCAATTTAATTTTCAAGTATAAATTATACTAAATCTCACTTTCATTTTGTAAATAAGCAACAAGGTATAAACAGACAGATGCTAAATAAATATATGCATTTCTATAACTTCTTCCCATTATAAAATAATATATTGCTGGAAGCATTGAAAATATAGAAAATTTGAAAAAAGTAAACAAAACAGAAAAAGGCCCATCTGTCATTCCATCATATAGAATCAGTTGCTTTAGGCTTATTTAAAATAGAAACTGGAGAATTCTATCTTTATTGTTGTTTTGAGGCCGCAAGAGGATATAGGTGCTTCTCTGCCTGCAGAAGTCACTCTAGAACTAAGTGTAAGGAACATGGTGCAGAGAGATTAAAGAGAATGAAAGGAGAAGACTCCAGGATTCAGTTCAACAAGAATATATTGGTCTAAAAAAAGACCTGAACAGGAATTTCAGGTGGAAAGTATAGAGAAAGGAAAGAGAGGAAAGAATAGAGAAGTTTGATGGTTAACTAAGAGTGTCAACTTAACTAGGCTGTGGTGCCCAGTTGTCTGGTCAAAAATCAGTCCAGTCTAGGTGTTGCTATAAAGATAGATATATCTTTGTTCTCATTGACCTCTAAGAATTTTTTATTTCCCCCCTAATGTCTTCTGTTATCCATGCATCATTCAATAGCATATTATTTAATCTCCAGGTGTTGGAGTAGTTTCTGTTTTTAACTTTATTGTTGATTTCTGGTTTCATTCCATAATGATCTGATAGAATACAAGGTAGTATCTCTATGTTTTTGTATTTGCTAAGAGTAGCTTTGTGGCATAACATATGGTCTATTTTAGAGAAGGATCCATGAGCTGCTGAGAAGAAAGTGTATTCACTTTTTGATGGATGGAATATTCTATAAATGTCTGTTAAGTCTAAATTAGTGATTGTGTCATTGAGTTCTATGGTTTCTTTGTTCAATTTTTGCTTGGAAGATCTGTCCAATGGTGAGAGAGGAGTGTTAAAGTACCCCAGTATTATTGTGTTTTGGTCTATTTGGTTCCTGGAATTGAGAAGGATCTGATTGACATATGTACATGGATGCACCACTGTTTGGTGCATAAATATTTATGATTGTTATGTCTTGGTGATTTATGCTTCACTTAAGTAGTATGAAATGTCCTTCTTTATTCCTTCTGACTAACTTTGGTTACAAGTCTGCTTTATCTGAAATGAGGATGGAAACTCCTGCTTTTTTACTAAGTTATGTGCATGGTATATTTTTTCCCAACCTTTCATCTTTAGTCTGTGGGCATGTTTTTCTATGAGATGCATCTCTTGAAGGCAGCATATTGTTGGGTCTTTCACCACGTACAAAACTCAACTCAAAATGGATCAAAGACCTCAGAATTAAACCAAAGACCCTACACATAACAGAAGAGAAAATAGGTCCAAATCTCCATCATGTTGACCTAGGACAAGATTTCCTTAACATGATTCCCAAAGCACAAGAAATAAAAGCAGAAATCAATAATTGGGACAGCATCAAATGAAAAAGCTTTTTCTCAGCAAAGGAAACCATCAGCAATGTGAAGACAGAGCCTTCAGAGTGGGAGAAAATCTTTGCCACACACTTCAGATAGAGCACTAATCTCCAGAATCTACAAAGTACTCAAAAATCTTTATACCAACAACACTAATAACCCAATCAATAAATGGGTCGAGGAAATGAACAGACACTTTATAGAAGAAGATCTACAAGCAATCAACAGATTTATGAAAAAATGTTCAACATCACTCGTTATAAGAGAAATGCAAATCAAAACCACCTTAAGATTTCATCTTATCCCAATTAGAATGTCTTTTATCAAGAACACAGGCAACAACAGGTGTTGGCGAGGATGTGGGGAAAAGGGTACACTCATACATTGCTGGTGGGAGTGCAAGTTGGTGCAGCCACTCTGGAAAGCAGTGTGAAGATTCCTTAGAAAACTTGGAATGGATCCACCATTTGACCCAGCTATCCCACTCCTTGGCCTATACCCAAAAAACTTAAAATCAGCAAACTACAGTGATGCAGCCACATCAATGTTCATAGCTGCTCAATTCACAATATCTAGATTGTGGAACCAACCTAGATGCCCTTCAAGAGATGAATGGCTAAAGAAACTGTGGTATATATACACAATGGAATATTACTCAGCCATAAAGAAGAATCAAATTATGGCATTTGTAGGTAAATGGATGATATTGGAGACTGTCATGCTAAGTGAGATTAGCCAATCCTCAAAATCCAAAGGCCGAATGGTCTCTCTGATAAGTGAATGATGATGCATAATGTGGGGTGGAAGGGGGGCAAGAATGGTGGAAGGGAGGCAAGAATGGAGGAAGGATAGATAGCATAGAGGGAAGGGAGGGGTGGGGTCAGGATGGGGGATAAGAATAATAACAGAATGAGACAGACATTATTGCCCTGTGTACATGTATGATCACACAGATGGTGTGACTCTACTTTGTGTACAACCAGAGAAACAATAGCTGTACTCCATTTGTGTTCAATGGATCAAAATTAAATGAATTTTAAAAAGATAGATATAGGTAGATGGATAATAGAACTTAAGATTTAAGTAAAGCAGATTACCCATTATAATATTGGTGGGCCTGGGCCTCCTTTAATCAGTTGAAACTCTTATGAGCAAAGACAGATTCCCAAAGAAGAAGGAATTCTCTTCAAGTCTGCAACATAGAAACCCTACCTTGTTTTCCAGCGTGCTGTCCTGCCCTAAAGATTTCAGACTTTCCAGCTCCTATGATTGTGTAAGCCAATTCATTAAAATAAATCTCTTGATAAATAGATCTCTCTCCCTGTATATGCACACCTATAAGCATACGGTAGCTGCCAAGATACAGGATAGGCTGAGTTGGAGAACTGTCCACCCATGAGGACTTCCTGGGTAGTGTGGGTTGCCAGAGAGCTCAGAGTGCTACAAATCAAATCCTACCACATCATCCTGAACATTCAATCTTCTGCACACAAATGAGCTTTGTGAGTGTGATGAATCAGGAGCTGTCTTAGTCTGTTTACACTGCTAAGAGAAAACTGAATACACCACAAATAATAAAATATACTACTCAGAGTTCTGGAGAGTGCCCAGTTTAAGATCAAGGGGTGGCAGGATTGATGTGTTGTGAGGGCCCCCATCCTGGCTCATGGAGGCATGTCTTTGTGTCTTTGATGTCGTTGTGTCTTCACTTGGTGGAAGAGGTGAGGCAGCTCCCTGGGGTCTCCTTTATGAGGGCACTGAGTCCATTCACAGGAACTCCACCTTTATGACCCAATAACCTCCCAGAGACCCTTCTCCCCATTCCATCCCTTTGGTGACCAGGTTCTGACATGTGAATTTGGGATGAATGCTGCCAACATTCAGACTGTAACAAGGGCATTTATGATGGTCTATGTCTAGACTGATTTGGGGCATAGAATGGAAGCTGATTCAAACCTGGATTACAGTGCAGAGTTAGAAGAAAAGAAGAAACAAACATTGAGGTTTCCACAAAAAGTTAAATCCCTAAAAAGCTCAGGAATGTTGGGAAGGTTTTCAACCTCTTTCCAGATATGGAATAGTAGTAGGTTGGAGCCAATTTTCTGAGAATCTAAGAATAAAAATCAAAGGTGATTTTGAGGAGAGATATAAGCCACTGCAGTTTTGTTCATGGATTCCACAGTAATGCACTATGCAGGGGTTCTTACCCTCTTTCCCTTGAAGGCTGGAGCATGCAGGTTTTCATAGAAAGGTCTCCTTTGCTCACTGTTTCATGACATTCTTCTGTCACTCAATGTGAATGCATGGATATTTCTTAGCTGTTAGTCTTTGAAATCTCTGGTTAATGTGTGTTATCTTAATGTAAATAAATATTTTTTATATAACTATACTTAAGAGTTTCATGTGCATACTAGAGTTTGCATTATTTTTCTGGTATCTTCGAACAATTCAATTTAGCCCAAATTTTCAGAGGAATGAGAAAAAGAAGAGTGATCACCCTTGCACAGATATTTTTATATACATCTAATCAATTCCTAAATGTAGCATTCCTTGGCGAAAAGATATGCACATTTTAATGTGTTGAAAATGCACTGCCAATCTGCCCTCCAGAAATGTTCCTATTTACATAACCACCATTGGAATATGAGATGTCCATTTACGCTCTGCCCAGCACTTATACTCCTTTCAGTCACTGCCAATTTGAGACAAAAAGAACATTTAATTGTTGTAATTTTCATTTCTTTGGCTACTAGTGTAGTTGAAACTTTTAAGACATGTTTATGCCATTTATATTTCTTCATTGGTAATTTGACAGATTGTTTCTTGTCCTTAATTTCTACTGTGCTGTTTTATTTATTTTTAAAATTTGTAAGTGCTCATTATACTGTAGATAATGGCATCTTTTTATTAATCTCTTAAAATATCTTTTCTTGTTGATAATTATTTTTATAGTTTGAGAGAAAATCACTTATTTTCTAATAATCTTATAAGTAAATACTTTCTCATTTAATTGCTTGAAGATTTTCCTTACCCTATTATTCTGTAAATGTTCAAATCAGTTTTTTACTTATTTTACATTATTATGTTTCACTGTTTCTCTCTATAAACCAACTGGGTTTTATTTTGCATTATAGCTCATTTTAGGGATTTAAATTGTTATTAAAATATTAAAGGAATGTGATTCATTAAAAATCAATTTGTTACTCAATAATTTGAAGTAATTCCTTATTAAATACTAATTCATATGCATGTATACATGCACACACACACATATATATACGTACATACACATTCATCTTGAATTGTTATTATTATACTTTTTGTGATTGGTATAGGTTTATGATAGATTATAAACAAAGGACATAATAATGAAAGTGCCCTCATTCTTATTGTCTTGGCTCATTTCCTCTAGTAATTCCTCACATGAACTTAAGAAATATTTTATGAAATTGAAGCAACATTTGTTGGACTATCATTAAAACACCAAACTAATAGTTTGAAATATTAAACTCATGTAAAACTATTGAAAAGATCTTTGTCATCTAGGAAAAGTATAATCTTTTTATTTCTAAAAGTATTTTTATGCTTCTCAAGAATGTTATGTAGTATTTTCCCTATGATATGTATTTTTTTCACATACCTATGCATTGATGCAAAATGGTATATATTTTGTTATATTTGATAATTGCTGCACATAGGAAGTTGATTTTTGCAGCTTATATTTCCAAAATTTAATTGACTATGTACTATTTCTTTGTACCTAACCCACTTAAGATATTTTTGTGTTATGGTCTCTGTTTTTAGGAGTAAAATTTTGTGACTTACACTCAATAATGATTTTTGTCCCTTTATTGACAATAATAGCTTTTCTTTCTCTCTGAATTTGCTGCACTATCTAGAATGTCCAGAAGGAAAAAGGTAAGTTCTGATGGAGAGCATGCTTTTCTTTTTGCCCATCTTAGCAGGCCTGCCTACAATATTTCACCACTAAATGTATTTTAATGTATACTTTCAGAGTAGTTTGAAGTAGTTAAGGAAGTATCCTTCTAATCTTCAATTTAAGTGCTTTCAGTTCTATCAAAGTCATACATAAATAACTTAATCCAAGATAAAGGAAACAGCATGAGTTCAAAGTCCAGTTCAATGTCACTAAAACTAGAATTGTCAGACATTCTGTACATAATGGATTATCCTTTATTTCAGAAACAACTGTGTCAGGATGTATAATCATTCTACATTTGATCTAGATCTAACACTACTGATGACATCTGTTAGTCCCTAAATTTCTTACCAGTAATAATATGCCCCATGTTTACGGAAAATAAAATATGGCAGCCATAATAAAAAAGAAAACATGTAAACAACCTCTTCCCCCGTAGTGGGCTGCATTTGTTCAGATCAAGTCCCAGGTCTGTTGTGCTCTCATTTTTTAAATCCTATAATCAGCAAAATCCGGGTGTAGTTTTCGACTTCAATGTGAGAAATGAATCGCATGAAGATTGTGAGGGCTGGAAGTAATGACTCTGGAGAAGACCTGAGCATATCTATTGAGCCATCTAGTGGATGCAGAATGCACCTGATACAATAAAAATAAATACACTGGTGATGTCTTTAATTTCAGAATAAAAATAAAAGAGGGCAACATCACTTGAACACCTCTTTCCAAATCAACATGGTTCAGGACTTTGCTCAAATTGGGGATGCAATTGCTTTTGACTACAAGGAATTTGACTAATGAATAGAACATCCAAATCCATGCTGAAATCCTACAGATTGCAGATATATTCATATAACCTATATAAAAACAGTTGCTGACTAAAGAAGGTGTGCACTGACAGGAGTGCTAGACTTAAGTCAGCAACAGGGTAGACAAAAGCATAAATAAAAGATGAGCAACCATGTACACAACCCATGACTACTAAAAGGAACAAATTGGAATTAGGAAAAAAATGCATCCCTAATAAAGGTATAATTCATGGTTCTGAAAGTAATCCACCAGAATCTGACAGTGATAAAATTTCTAAATCTACCTTTTGCTGTTTCCTTAAACTCATTCTGTCTTTTAAAACACAAAACACACACACACACACACACACACACACACACACACACGATAAAGAAAAAAAAACTCAAATAGGCAAACAAACAAAGAGTTAGCTGGGATCATAGCTGGGAATACAGAAGAACAAAGATAAACTAAATTGATAGCTTTCGAATGTTAATAGGGTTTGTCACCTCCTAGAGTGTGTAAATTGAAGACATCTGTCAGGTCTAAAATAAATTCCAAAAATCCCAAACTAATTGCTTCACATACACAATGCAAAACCTTGGAATTCCATGAAAAAATAAACCTTCATTTGGAAAATAAACCTTGTACAATTATGATAAAAGAGGACCCGTCAATGAGCCAGTGGTTAATACAGAAGGATTATTTGAAATAAACTTCTTCAGAGCTCATTAGAATTGGAAAGAACTGTGAGAAGACATCCCTCTACCCAGGCCCTTAGTATGTGATGGCGTTTGAAAGAACTTGGCTAAAAAATGCAGATTTATATCAGAAGTCTTTTTGAAAATTATATTCACTTACAACACAGAGAAGGAAATAGCACATGGGGTAGGGGGAGGCTGTTCTCTGAAAAATAGAAATAAAGGAAATTTTTTTCCACAGAAAGTCTTGATATATCACATAAAATCTCACATCTCTGATGAACAGTTCTTCCTTTTGTCCGTTTATTCTAAACAGGGTTTATGATTGTTTACCAAAATGCTGTAAAATAAAAGGCTATTTTAAATTTTCTACAAACGAGCAAGCATTTGGCAACTCCTTTGTGGAAAGGCTATTAATGTCCACGAACACTTTTTTATGACATTGCAAACTTTAGAAAGTGAACAGACTTGTTCAGTTATTCACAAGATCCCTGTATGAGTAAAAGTCTTAGTTGCCAGAAAATGAAATTGAATTTGAACAAACTTAGGCAAAACCGGGAAATGGACTCATGTAGCTAAGCTGCAGGGATGGAGAATCCTGGTGTCCTCAGGATGGCTGGTGAAGTTGCTTTCTGAGCATTGCTGGATTGCTACAGGCTGGCCACTCTTTTTTGTCACTCCTGTGATGTTACATGGCTTGTCCCACAGCAATAGAACCAAGTTTCTGATCACAGTTGATCTTACATCCCCCAAGCTGCACCAGAGTCGGAGGTGCTGCCACGTAATGCAGTTCAAGTATCTCAAGGTAGGTTCTATTGATTTAACCGAGTTCCTGTCCTTTTCCCCCCAAACCATTTCTGTGGTTAAAGAGAAAGTTCATGCCCACATTTTAGAGAACAGTGCATGAGGGTGGCTATAGGAGAAGGAAGAGCTGCTGGGCAGTTGAACCACTGATTTCCAGCCCAAGCACCAAGTGGCAGCAGCAGAACAGCAGAATGGAAGCTAGCTAGAAAACAAAATGTCAGGGTCACCTGAATAACTTCTCTTTTCTTGATCAAGAGGAATCTAATATGGCAGGTGGAAACTGCCATGTGAAGGGGGAAAAGATTCAGGTGGAATAGGAAATTCTCTGAGAAGGCTGGATTTCTCTTATTGTTTTGGTCCAGAATTCTACTTTGAATACTGTATCAGTCAGACTTTTCACTACTTTGACCAAAAGAACTGATAAGAACAATTAGAGGAGGAAGTTTATTCAGAGGCTCACAGTTTAAGAGGTCTCAGTCCATAGATGGCTACTCCATTCCTTAGGGCCTGAGATGAGGCAGAATATGATGGTGGAAGTGTGTGGTAGAGGAAAATATCTGAGAATATGGTACCAGGAAGGAAAAAAAGAGAGAGAGGGAGGGAGAGAGACAGATAGATAGATATTGATTTCCACTCTTTGGGAAAAAGTATATACCCCAGAGCCATGTGCCCAATGACACACCTCCTCTGATCACACCCGACCTGCCCGTAGTTACCACCCAGTTAATCCCTATCAGAAGATTAATGCACTGATTAGGTTAGGGCTGTCATAACCCAATCATTTCACCTCTAAACTTTCTTTCATTGGGGGATACCACATATCTAAACTATAACAAATACCAAAAACTTATTTCATTCTCTTGGCATTCTTGCAGAAGTAATCACCTAGACCCTACCCAATCCTATTCGATGACAGAATTGATTAAGGAAAAGGATTTGTATCCAGAAGTTTCAAAGGTATGTATATGCCTTTTCAGAACATTTATGTCTCTTCCTTTCTATCCTTTCCTATCTATCCAAGTTAGACTGTGTGGCACCTCAAAGGCTTATATGCTTGCTTAAGAGGACTCATTACTCCATAATGGAAGAATTTAGGTCTCCCTCCAAATAGAATCTGTTTGCCAACTTATCCACCAGGCTTTCTACATGTTTGGGGTAAGTGGGTAACAGGGGAGTTTTATGTACCTTCTTTAATAGAGTTGTTCCCAATTTCCTAACACATAACTCCTTAAACTGATCCCAAGAGTCCACATAGGAAGCTCAGCCATATGTACAGGTACAACTTCCTTTGCTCAGTATAAACCAGAGTAAGGAGTTGTTTCTGTCTGAAGACTACAGAAGTTATGAGCTAACTACTACCCCATGTTGACTCCATGACCGTGTCCCTGTCCTATATGTAGCCTTCACTGTCTAACTTGGTGGAGAAACAGATACTGACCAAGCTCAGTCTTGGGTAGTCGGAAAGTCTCTTCTCTCTGGCTTATCAAGATCTTTCAAGATGGTCTTAGATCTGGTCTTACCAGTTGAGAGCTCTTTTTCTGGACTAGTCATGGAACCCAACCCCTACAAGGCCAGAGCACGGTTTCTCCAATTATGCCTGGAAGTAGCAGCACAGTAATTGCTTGGAGAAGCTACTAATAGAATAATTATTTTTGCTTTAGTCCTTCCAAAAATAACAAGGCCATGGGAATCTCAATGATAACTTTATGTCCTTCTGCTCCTTCATGTGATTTCTATCTTATATTTGACTCTGTAACAATCATTCTCTCTCTGCATCCCACTAAATATAACTTGGTTCTTTGGTTCAGTATTTTTAGTTTCTCATCAATGTGTGATGCTAATTGCATGCTATATTCCAATTATGATTTCTCTCAGAGTTGGCACTTCAGATAGTAGGATCACATGATCCATGTATTCATGCTACAATTCAGATGAGCAAAGGAAATGGGGTTACTGTATTCTTTCAAATGGATTAATTCTTTCCCAAAAACTCCACCAACTGAGTAGCAAAAGAATTTGATGACTTTCAATTATGGATTGCTGCTGTACTAAAGATGATGATGATGATGAGGTTGATGGTGGTAGTGATAATAGTGGTGGTAATGATAGTGGTGATGGCAATGGTGATGGTGATGATGATGGACTTCCTATCTTTTGCACACTCATGTTTGGGAACTAGCTCTCCCAGTCTCTCATCATGCCTAGAGTCTTGCCTTAGCACTAACAGGAACACACTATTGGGCTCTGTGACAGGCTAAAACTGTGGGATCCAACACATCTTATTCCTTTAGATCTGACTAAATCAAATTGAATGAGCTGTCAGAAGGTAAAGTATATTCTTCTTCTTAGAAAGAATACTGAACCGATTTCAAGTAATTCTCAATTTTTTAGAGATCACAGAGTCATAAATCAGAGTGGAGAAGGATGATCCAAGGAATACACTTATCTTAATAATTAACTAGAGATAAGCATTTGTGAGTCATTGCCAAGTGATTGGGCAAGACTACCAAAAGAGACAATGTAGGTTCAAAATAGTGCAGGAGGGCTCACTATGTAGAACAACGGTACTTTAGAAGTAGCAAAAGGGCAAAGGGGAAAATATGGACAAGGAGGTAATGCTGTGGTGACAGAGGCAGGAAGAGGATGAAAAGACTTGGTAGGATCATTACAAAACTAAGGGAGGAAACTCTTTCTAGAAAGAAAGCTAATTGTAGTCTATTAAATGTCATAATTAGGAGGCCATTAAAAGGCGAGTTTTCTGAGAATCTAGAGATCTGAAACAGCATAGAGTGGTTTCAAATGCATTTACTCTAACATGATTGTATATAGTACTTTCAGTTCTCTGTGTCTGTTTCCAATTGCTCTAACAAATTACCACTAATGGAGTGGTTTAAAACAACACAAATGATTCCTCTTACACTTGTGGAAATGATGTTTGAAATTGGTCTCCCTGGCCTAAAGTCAAGCTGTTGGCAGGAGGCAGGCCTTCCTGGAGGCTTTAGGAGAGAGCCCTTTCCTTGCCTTTCTAGTGTATCAGATACCTGCAATCCTTGCCTTGTGGCCTCTTTCCATCTTCAAAGCCAGCATGAATGTACCATCTTAAAATCTCCCTCTAATTTTAACACTCCAACCTCTCTCACATCTATGGATGTGAAAATTTAGGACAGTCAACAGATCACAAAACCAGCTGATTAGCAACCTTAATTCCATCCACAGGATTAATTATTGTTAACATCCTTAGATTTAAGACTGAAAAAAAAATGGTTTGAAGAAACAAGTACCAATAATAGTGTTTATTTGAGGGGAAGAGCCTACAATTGGGATTGAAGGATGTAAGTGAGAAAGAAATTGTCATTAGCTCCATAATCTGAATATTTTGAGGATCCATGTATTTAACATAACAAATATATGTGAAATGTGTCAGTTTAAATGTATCAATTCAAAACGTGAAGCGAGTACATCACAGTGTCAGTGTACATGAGAATTCTGTACAGAAAAATGTGGCATTTTAGATCACTGGGGAAAGCATTGGTTTTTCATTCATTACATGGTTCTGAAATTGCTTATATATTTCTAATTTGAAAAGAGCTTTGAGTTCTCACAGAAGTAAATTCCTAATGTAGTTAAGGAACTAAACATAAAAGCAAAATTACTATAAAAGTGTTTATAATTACTGGACAGGAATAGTCTAAAATATAACCCAAAGGTAATGCATAAATGGAAAGTCTGATTACACAAATATCTAAAATTTATTTGTATGGGAAAAGATGCCATTAAGAATATTAAAAGGCAAAGAAAAGGAATATTAAAAGGCAAAGGAAGCCTGTGGAAAGATATCTGAAACAAATTCAAACATAAAGAACTGGCAGACAGGCAAATGCAGAAATCCTACAATCAGTTAAAGGAACGCAATCCAAAGGTAAATTACCAAATGGCACAGAAGAAATGCAAATGACCAATGAACACATAAAAAGATGTGTTAATTTCTCTTGTAATCCAGGAGATAGAACTCAAAATAGCAGATCATTTTCCCTTTTGGATTGGTAAAATGAAAGTAACTCCTAATAGCTAGTATCAGTAAGATGTGAAACAACAAACTATTATACAGTGTTTAACATTAGTTTGGTCATTCTGAAAGACAAATTGAGAAATATCCACTGAAATTATGATATAATTTCATCCTACGTGTGTTGAAAAATAAGGCAAATTGTATACCTAAAGTTACATTTACATCTATGAAATAGGTCTTCAAAGAGCACACCAAAATGGGAAAAGCAGTTACTTCCTGGACAAGTGGTGCTGAGATAGGTCATAGGCCTTGGGAAGAGGTGCTGGAGAGTCAAGGGGATCCTCATCTTTCCCCTGTAGCATGATTTTTTTACAATGAGAATAGAATCCATATGTTTCTCTTGAAAGAAAAAGACCAAAATTACTATTAAGTTGGAAATTCACACTCACACCTTAATGGAGGCTTGAGAAAAGAGCAGCCATGAGAATCCTCAGACCTTGAACTTTGGATTCCAGGCCTGATTCTGCACACCAAGTTCCATGAGACCTTGAGACAATCATTTAGAAATATGAAATATTCACTTCTTCATCTGTAAAATGGAGATTCTATATAACAGTTGCATAATTCTTTAGGGTTGTTTTGAGAACTGAATGCATAATTGACATTAAAGTGTTTTACAATCTATAAAGAACAATTCCAACGTCAGTTGAAACTGTGACCAATTATGCAGATAGTTTTCAATTAACATCTAGTTGTTGTGAATATTTAGAAAGCTGTGTTTCATACTAAAATAAAATCTGCTTAAAATAGATAATGGCTAACCTGATTGCTTCTCTCTTTTAATCCTTTTCCACTCTCTCTCACTCCTTTATTATTCTTTCCTCCTTACCTTTATTCTATTTTACTGTTTTAATTTTAAAATTAAAACTAACATTTTAAAATGTTTTAATATCATTAAACCACAAATATTTATATAGTAAATATCCTTGTGTTAATATCAACCACATTTTTAAACTATTGATATTTTTCTCCTAGTTGCTGGAAGGTGGGAAAGAAGTTAGGTGGGTTATAGATTCTTCTTGAACACTGTTTCTAATCCCCTTCTCTTTTTGTCCTTCCTAGTGAAATAACTATCATGAATTATATTATAAATGTTCATGCTGTTTAAAAATAGAATGTCAGGACATAAATATGTTCGTTAATTCTAAGGAAGCTGGTATTGTTCTTTGTGCATATTTTTAAAAACTTGTATATGAATGATAAATGATAGTCTAAAATTCTTTCTTTCATGCACCAGTCTTGGGGTGAGAAGTTTTGGAATGGAAAAGAACAGATACTTATTGATACTTTGTTATGTTTTGTGGCAAGCACTTTTCACACAATTTTTTAATGCTCCAAGTACAACAGGATTTTATCTCCTTATTGTACAGAGGATGAAGTTGGCTAAAAAGGTGGGGCTACTGAAGATGCTCAAGATGAGCACCCCAACCCAAACCACCATCGCTCCTTACATCACTGCAAAAGGTTTCACTGAATTGTCCATATCACCCCCATGTCTTCTCTAGTCTGTTCCCCAGAATAACATTTTACCTCTTCTATTCAAGGTCCATCTCCTAGCTTAACTCTGAACTTCAACTTGCGCACAGTTAAGAATCTTGCTGTGGTTTCATGGGTCCTATACCATCTGGCCTTTGTTATCTCTCTGGCTCATCTCCCACCTCCTTCTCTGCCTTCTGTGACATTCTCTGTGCTCTTCCTGGGATGCACCAGGCATGCTTCTGCCTAGAACAGCACGAAGGTGCGACCAGCTGTGCCTTCTCCTGAAAACTGCCCTCAGATCCCATAAGCCACACCTTCTCTTCCTACTCCTTTCTCAAATGCTGCCTTCCTGGGGAGGTCTACCACAAACATCAGCTGACTTCTGGAACTCTATCTACCTCTCCTTAGTAAGATTATTTATTAAGTGAATGAGTGATTTTCCAAAGCTTATTGAACAATTAAAGAGAGGATACAGTCTCCAAACATAATATCTAACATGAAATTGTGGGGTTTTGTTTGTTTTTGTTTTTCCAAACAGCCTGCTGAAAAAAGCTCAAGAAAGTCCTGAGCCATTTGTGGGGATTATTGCTAGAAATCTGGGAGAATAACTAATATCTTCCTCAGCAGCAGAACTGAAAGAGGGAAAAATCACATTTCTGTGGAAATCAGTGGTTCCCTCCTGGTCAAGGGCAGGGGGGATTTGGGGGATGGAGTAGGAATTTTGTTCCACTACTAATACTTGAACCTGGACGATAGAATCTACAATCAGGTAAGTAAACACCTGCCCTCCACACTGTGAGATAGAGAACCAGATGTCATTTTCCTGTCTTTCAGAAATACCTTGTATTTTTCTGCTTAAATTCAAACCTTTTCCTGCCTGGACATAGAGTCAAACAGAGGACCATTAGAAGAGTACCTATACATCAGGAAAAGATATCAAGTAAAGAAAACAAATAACCAAACATTTAGAAATAGCTTTGATTCATATCAAGTTTGAATGACTTAAGCGGTTATTAGTCACATCACTTGGAGTTATTTTGGGAGTATCCCTTTTTTGTCTGGAATCTCCCTTTTCACTAAATCATGTACATTCCTTACTTTCAGGGTCACCCTTCTTCCGCAGCAAGCTCCCCTTTGACTGAAAGTTGATAGGGCACAGTTTCAGCATGTTCTGCAAGCCCAGGAGGGCAGAGTTAGCATTCCCCTGGCGGCCAGCTCTGTTCTGCAGGAGGAAACTCAGCAGATCTGTTGAAAGTTCTAGAAGCCAGCCTGTGAATTATTCTCCAAGGCCATTCCTCTTTTATACATCTACCATCGACTACCATATTTCACTTCTTTCATTCCTTTTATACATCAAGTTGTGACAAATGCAAGTGGAAACTTTCCAGGAAAAATAAGTTTATCTGCACAAAACCCTATGGTACCCCATGGCAATTCATTATTTTTCAATTAAATTTACTGCTGGTTGGCAGTTGCCCTAGTTTAATTTTCTGCTGTTTGTTTACTGAACAGGGAAACACATAATACAAAGCATAATAAAAGTCAGATTGAGTTAATTAAATGCGGAACCAGGAAACTCTAACTCTGTCTTTCGAACAGTTTTCTCATTAGATCTCCGAGAAAAAATTTCATTTTTGGCTGAAATGTATTTTGACATTTGCAATACGTTATTCATTTGGGTTCACCTTTACTTTTCTGCAGCCCCAGGAAGGGAGCTGTCATTAGTTCACACCAGTCTGTCAAGGGGTGGAGATGGTCGGTAGGGGAGGTGAGCATATTTGGACCCTTAAACATTTAAATCAACTTGGGGTTCTTTTAGGGCAAGGAGAGGTGGTGCTGTCACCTTCTTTCATCAGGTCTGTCATGTGGTAGATATGATGACCAGGGCACATCAGGAGGGATTAGAGAATCGACTGCACTTCAAGCCATCTTTAGAAACTCTTTGATGCCAGTCCTGTGATTACAGGGATTTTTGCATGCAAAACGTCAGTTTCTCAAAGAAAAAACAAAACACAAGACTATAAGAAATTGCTTTGGGGGGTTGGGCAATGAATTGAGAAATATACAAAAATTCAGTGAAGTTTCTTGGGACACATCTGTCTTGTGTATATAAAATGCATTTCAATCTATAACTTCAAAGGGCTTAGGGACTTAAGATGGAAAAGTAAACTTCTGTTCATCTTATGGGATTTCACCACATATATTCAATTAAAGTACATATTATTTTCCAGGCTCATGGTTGAATTTTAATATGTGCTAGAGTTATTTGGAGGTAAAATTTTCAAGGAGAACCTTCTGGGAATCTCTAAGTAATTTCAGTCCTAACATATAGAAGTTCCATTCAGAGACAAAGGGAAAAACAAAAGCTTTTGCCCATTATTTTATTAGCAAAATAAATAGATTTTTTTTTTGGTTTGGGTTTCATATAAATTGGTTTCTTCAAGTAGTATTCATGTTCTTCAAGATATAAAAGGACCTAATGTTCAATTTGAAATCAAAATGATCTTTTTTATCCCAAATATTAAGCAATATTTTAAAATAATATTTGAAAATATTTGTCTTGTTTACTCTTTATTATCTATATTTTCCTGTATCAGTTTTTAATTTTTTTCCTTTCAAAGTAATACATGATTATCATCAAAAACTGTAGAAAAACAAAACATGCATATAAAAGTTAAATTTATAGACTAGGTGGCAGGGCATGACTGTAATCCCAGTGGCTTGGGAAGCTGAGGCAGGAGGAACACAAATTCAAAATCATCCTCAGAAACTTAGCAAGGCCCTAAGTAACTTACTAAGAGCATGTATCAGAAAACAAACAAACAAAAAAAATAAGCTGGGGATGTGGCTCACTGGTTAAAGCACCCTGAGTTCAATCCCTGGCACACAGAGGAAAAACAAAACTAAATTTAAGCGAATCTTCCAAAATCATGAATTAATTACTATTTGACTTAGCTGTACATCTAACCATCATTTTAGGTGTTCACAAATAAAATTTTATTCTAGTTAGAACTATGTGATATCTAATTTACACTACATTAATATTTAATTTACACTTACATTAATGTAACTATATTTATAATAGATTTTTAAAATCTCAATGGATAGAAGAATCCATCACTTCCCTCCCTCACTGTCTTAACCCAGACATGGCTTCAATTCCACAATTACCACCAGAAAGAATCATGCTGTTAAGGTTTTTAGTGCATTTCAATGTTTCAACAGATAATTGTCAACATATATGCATATGTAGAGTGATGTTTTATTCTTGGTTTTTGAACATAATTAGCATGAAAACATATTATGGATACAATTCTTTATGTTTATATTTTTAATACTGGAAACTATATCATTGACTCTTTTGGCTTGCCAGCACGCAAAGTACCAGTAAGCCTTTTAGTAACTGCATAATATTCCTTTGCAGAGGTTCATAAATTACTTAATTAGTCCTCGTATGGATAGAAATTCTACTTGTTACCAATTGTTCTACTCCGTAAATCCTTGGACCCAACCCCCCCCTTTTTTTTTTTTTGAACCAGGGTTTGAACTCAGGGGCACTTGGCCACTGAGCCACATCCCCTGCCCTATTTTGTATTTTATTTAGAGACAGGGTCTCACTGAGTTGCTAAGGGCCTCGCTAAGTTGCTGAGGCTGGCTTTGAACTTTCGATCCTCCTGCCTCAGCCTCTGGAGTCACTGGGACTACAGGCGTGTGCCACTGCGCCTGGCTTGGACCCAACCCTTAAATATGAGTACTTCTCTGGGGTAAATACCAACATGCGGATTTGCAAAGTATGGATAATAATCAACAAAACAAAAGCACTTAGCTATGTTTAACATTGTGGAAGACTCAGGAATCAGAAATAACAAGAAGAGAAAACAATTATTCATCCTAACAACTAGGAGTTTACAATTATTACTTTGAAAACAAAGCCTTTTACTTTGTCTCGAAAGATTTTATTGCTGTGCATTTATATCTACCTATGCCTTGTGGAATTGTGGTTGACATTCACATTAGACACAGTTTAAAGATTACAATTAATGACTTTAACACTTTAAAATCTTAAAACTAATTTAAAGTGACTTCAGTTAATATGGCAGAGTAAGGTTCAAAAACTCTCCCCTCCATGAATACAATGAGAACACTTGAGAAGTTGACAGAACTTTTTCATGACACTGGGAACCAATCGAAGGCATCCAGCAATCCAGAGTGTTCATTTAAGAAAAATGGTTGCATCTTGGAAAGAAAATCAAGTTCATGGAGTTGTACTTTTTCATATTCCCAACTCCTCTCCCCTCCTTGCAGTACCCTTGGAAATTAACAGACTAGAGCTAGTGAAAAACCAATAGCTTGGCAGTCACTGAAAGGGCAGATCAGTGTAGAAACTCCTTCAAAGAGTAAATTCCTGCTTCCCTGGAAGAATCCCATTTGAAAAACTGCCTTTATCTGACCTGACCTACAGATGACCAACAATCAGAGACAACTTTTTAACAACTAGAGGAGACAGCACGATTTGGGGCATACAACAGACTAACCAAAAGGCTTAACAGGAAATCTAGGGAATAAAATACCCAAAGGGGGCTTTGAACAGCTCCAACATATTGTTGAGAGTTGGAAAGACCACATGCCTATATTGGGTTATACACATGCCCAGGGCTGTGAGCATGTTCAGGAAAGAACTGAGAAAGTCCTAAGCTTTTACCTCTGTCTGACCTTGAAGCTCTGCACAAGCAAGAAGTGAAAGCTGAGGCAGAGTTGTAAACTGTGGACCTAAAATGCACACAAGTCCCAACAAAAATGACAAACAAAATGAGATTTATTGATTACAGGCATATCAGTAAACTACTGTTCAATTAGTAGCTGACCACTAAGCTAACAAGCAAGAACACATCAGTGATGATGCCAAAGAATGCAGGTTATAAAGAATTATTTCAAATGAGTCATTAAACAAACAAAGTACAAACTAAAATAGTCACAGTGACAAGCCCTTGGGAAAGAGGAAGAAGCTGATTTTCAATATGTATTATCAACATATTGTCAACGTTCCCCAGAGAAACAAAACCCAACAGAACATACACTTGTGCATGCTTAATGACAGGGTGATGCTCTGAGAAATACACCATTAGGTAACCTCATTATCATTCATACAGATCTCATAGATGTGAACATCACAGAGTGTACATACCCAGCTGTTGTATTTTAATGTACATCTGGGATATTCAGTACAGTACTATTTGAATACACTCCAAGATGTTCATGTATAGTTATATATAAACATATGTGATAACATGTTTTCCTAGGACTATGATGAACAAGAAAACAAGAAATTGAATCATAAGTGAAAATAATGCAATCAAGTAATGCATTAAGGGCTGGGCATATAGCTCAGTGGTAGAGTGTTTTCCTGGCACGCATGAGGTCTTGGGTTCAACCCCCAGCACCACACACACAAAAAAAATGTGGATCATATATGTGATAAACCCAAGGTGTATAAGGCTGTTATTGCTAGTGTAACCGGGCATGCTGTTCTACAGCCAACTTGTTTTAAATAGAAGGAATATATTCTAAAATAAAAATAAAAGTACAGTATATTAATAACCAGTGACATGGTCATTTATTATCATAATGAAGTATTACACACTGCATGTAATCATATATGCTATACTTTTATATGACGGGCGACAGATTTGTTTAACCCAGTGTCACCACAAACACATCGGTAATGTGCTGTGCTACAGTGCTATGATATCCACAACATTACAAAATGACAAGAATTTTTCAGCTCCATTACAGTCTTATGGAATTGCTGATATACATGTTTATCATCCATGAAAATATCATTATTTAGTGCATAATGATATATAGATATATGAGGAGATTTATTATGAAACTGCCTCAACTGATTATGGAGGCCAAAATGTGCCACAGTCTACTCTTTGCAAGATCAAGAACGAGAAAGCCAATGAGATTATTATCAGCATGAGTCTAAAGGTCTAAAAACTTGGTGGGCACTACTGGCTTAAGTCTCAAAGTCCAAAGGTCAATCAACCAAGAGCTTTGATGTCTGAAGGCAGAAGATGGGTGTTATAGCTCAAGAAAGATAGAATTTACCCTTCCTGCACCTTTCTGTTCCATTTGGCTTCTCAGTGGATTAGATGATTTCAACCCATGTTGTTGAGGTTATGTCTTCTTTACTCAGTCTGCTTATTCCAGTTCTAAACTCTTCTGGAAACATCCTTACAGACACATGCAGAAATAAATATTTGAGTATTCCCTAGCCCATACAAGTGGACTCATAAAATTAGCCATCACACATGATTACTACACTATATTTGTTAAATGTTCTGTTTTCAGCATAAAATTAGGGATATGCAAATATGCAATTAAGTATAGTTCACATCCAGAGGAAAAAAGTAGTCAATATAAATCATCCTTCAGGAAGCACAGATGTTGGACTTATCAAAGACTTTAAGTAATCTACTTGAAATACATTCAAGGAATTGAAGAAGACCATGTCTAAAAATGAAAGAGTGAGAACAATGTTTCACCAAATAGAGAATATCAATAAAGATATAGAAATTACTTTTTAAAAAATCAAATAGGAATTTTGGATTTGAAAAATACAATAACTGAAATGAAAAATATTAGAAAGGATCTATGTTAGTTTGCTATTGCTCTTATAATGAATTACCAAAAACTTAGTAACTTAAAACAACACACATTTATTCTACTTAATTATGGAGATTAGAAATATAGTCTTGGTGTCACTAGATTAATATTGAGGTATTGACAGATTTCTGGGTTTTTTTTCCAAGAGGCTTCAAAAGACAATCTATTTTCCTTAATTTTTCACCCTCTGGTAACTCCCTATATTCCTTCACTCAAAGCCCTTTTTTATCTCCAGAGTCAGGAATGAAAGATCAACTCTTTCTCATGATATTATTTCCCTGATTCCAACTGTTCTGTCTCTTTTTCTCCCCATTTATACATGCTTGTGGCTACATTGGGTCTATGATATAGCCCATTAAAATCTCTTTAAAGTCATTCTTAATTCTATTTTAATTTTTAATTCACCTTTGCCATGTAAGGTAATGTGTTCACAGACCCAAGGATAGGATATGGACATTTTCAGTGACCATTATTCTGTCTACCAGAGGATCAATAGGAGATATGAGTAGGCAGAAGAATTAATATGCAAACTTAAAAGTAAGTTAATTGTGATTACATGGTCTGAGTAACAGAAAGGAAAGAGAATGAAGAGAAATGAACACAGTCAGAGATCTGCAGGATATCATCAAACATATATACAATATACACACAATGAGCACTCCAAAAGGAGAGGAGATAGAGACAGGAACACAAAGAAAATTTAAATAAATGCCAAAAAAACCAACTCCATAAGTCATGAAAAATGTTCCAACGTTTTTCTCTTTGCATATCAGGGAGAATAACAAATTGTCAAATACAGGCCCAGATTAAATACATATATACACACATACCTATGGACACACATTGTTATGATTTAGATACTAGGTGTCATGTGTGAGACAATGCAAGAAGATTTAGAGATGAAATGATTATTATGAGAACCCTAATCTAATCAATGCATTAATCCCCTTACAAGGATTATCTGGAGGGTAACCACAGGCAGGGAGGGTATCTGGAGGGGCTGGATCATAAGTGGTGTGCCTATACTCTCTACCATGATGTTCTGCCTCACCTTGGGTCCAGAGTAGTGGAGTTGACCACCTATGGCCTGAGACCTCTGAAACCATGAACCCCCAAATTAACTTTTCCTCCTTTAATTGTACTTGTCAGATGTTTTGGGCACAGCATCAGAAAAGCTGACTAAAACTGAAATACTGGTATTTATTGGCAATGAATTTTTTTTGTGTGTGTGTTTTTAATTTTTTTATTTATTTATTTTATTTACTTATTGATTCATTGAACACAAATGGAGTACAGCTATTGTTTCAAGGGTTGTACACAAAGTAGAGTCACACCATCTGTGCTTTCATGCATGTACACAGGGCAATGATATCTGTCACACACTGAATTTTGCTGGTTAAAAACTGGCAACTTAAAGCAGAAATTTATATGTTTTTTTTTCTCAATTTGCTTCCCATTCTACCTTCATCTATTTTATGATTATTCATTTAGTATGTTGGCATGTGGAATTTCTTGGGATTTTTTTAATCATCATTTTTGCCCTTCCCATATAGATCCATTCTTTGTACCTGCTGTAAGACACTCATACAGCAGTCATTTAAGATTGTAATCATGGTAGTCACAATGATCCTGAATGATAGGTACTTATAGATCCTTCCAGGAACAAAGAGAGACATTGTTACTGCAATCATTTGTCATAGGGCCACCTATAGGTGAGTTTTAACGAAGTTTCAATCACTCAGATAGTAAAAAAGTATTTCAGTCTTTTGTCCTTTGACAGAACAGAGTCAATCACCAGAATCCCTCTGCACTGAAAGTTAAGATGAGGGTGGTAGACTTTTTGCGGAGTCCCCAGTCCCAGCGGGGATCTTAGGCCCCTCGGTGCCATTTTACAGTGTCCCTGGGAAAGAGCAATCACCTGTGGCTGCCTGAGCCCCAGCATGGAGTTCAGGCCTGCCTGGGTATCAAGCCCAGTGTCTCCATCACTGAGAACAGTTCTGTGCCCCCATCCCAACTGGCCCAGAGTCTAGCACCTGTGCCGCATCTGATGTCTATCAACACCAGGCTGTTTCCATCCTCATTTCAGATAAAGCAGACTTCAAGCCAAAGTTAATCAGAAGGGATAAAGAAGGACATTTCATCCTGCTTAAAGGAAGCATAAATCAGCAAGACATAACAATCATAAATATTTATGCACCAAACAATGGCACATCCATGTATGTCAATCAGATCCTTCTCAATTCCAGGAACCAAATAGATCAAAACACAATAATACTGGGGGACTTTAACACTCCTCTCTCACCACTGGACAGATCTTCCAAGCAAAAACTGAACAAAGAAACCATAGGACTCAATGACACAATCGCTAATTTAGACTTAACACACATATATAGAATATTCCACCCATCAAAAAGTGAATATACTTTCTTCTCAGCAACTCATGGCTCCTTCTCTAAAATAGACCATATGATATGCCACAAAGCTACTCTTAGCAAATACAAAAACATAGAGATACTACCTTGTATACAATCAGATCATAATGGAATGAAATTAGAAATCAATGATAAAGTTAAAAACAGAAACTACTCCAACACCTGGAGATTAAATAATATGCTATTGAATGATGTATGGGTAACAGAAAACATTAGGGGGAAATAAAAAAATTCTTAGAGGTCAGCAAGAACAAAGACACAACATATCAGAATCTCTGGAATACTATGAAAACAGTGCTAAGAGGAAAATTCATTGCATGGAGTGCATTCAATAAAAGAATGAAAAGTCAACAAATCAATGACCTCACATTACAGCTCAAAGCCCTAGAAAAAGAGGAACAGATCATCACCAAAAGTAGTAGAAGACAGGAAATAATTAAAATCAGAGCTGAAATCAATGAAATTGAAACAAAAGAAACAATTCAAAAAATTGACAAAACAAAAAGTTGGTTCTTTGAAAAAATAAACAAAATTGATAAACCCTTAGCCACACTAACAAAGAGAAGGAAAGAGAAAATCCAAATTACTAAAATTCGTTATGGAAATGGAAATATTACAACAGACACAATTGAAATACAAAACATAATTAGAAGCTATTTTGAAAATCTATACTCCAACAAAATAGAAAACCTGGAAGACATCAACAGGTTCCTAGAGGCATATGAGCCACCCAAACTGAATCTGGAAGACATACACAACTTAAATAGATCAATTTCAAGCAATGAAATAGAAGAAGTCATCAAAAGTCTACCAACAAAGAAAAGCCCAGGACCAGATGGATTCACAGCCGAGTTCTACAAGACCTTCAAAGAAGAGCTCATTCCAATACTCCTCAAAGTATTTCATGAAATAGAGGAGGAGGGAACCCTTTCAAACTCATTCTATGAAGTTAAGATCACCCTGATACCAAAACCAGAGAAGGACACATCGAGGAAAGAAAATTTTAGACCAATATCCCTAATGAACATAGATGCAAAAATTCTTAACAAAATTTTAGCGAATCGCATACAAAAGCATATTAAAAAGATAGTGCACCATGATCAAGTGGGTTTCATCCCGGGGATGCAAGGTTGGTTCAACATCCGGAAATCAATAAATGTAATTCACCACATCAACAAACTTAAATTCAAGAGCCACATGATTATTTCAATAGATGCACAGAAAGCATTTGATAAAATACAGCACCCCTTCATGCTCAAAACACTAGAAAAAATAGGGATAGTAGGAACGTTCCTTAACATTGTAAAGGCTATCTATGCTAAGCCCACAGCTAACATCATTCTGAATGGAGAAAAAATGAAAACATTCCCCCTGAGAACTGGAACAAGGCAGGGATGCCCTCTTTCTCCACTTCTGTTCAACATTGTCCTTGAAGCTCTAGCCAGAGCAATTAGACAGACCAAAGAAATTAGAGGAATATGAATAGTAAAACAAGAGCTCAAACTATCCCTATTTGCTGATGACATGATTCTCTATTTAGAAGACCCTAAAAATTGCACCAGAAAACTTCTGGAACTCATAAATGAATTCAGTAAAGTAGCAGGATATAAAATTAATGCTCATAAATCTAATGCATTTTTATTCATAAGTGATACATCCTCTGAGAGAGAAATTACGAAAACTATCCCATTCACAATAGCCTCAAGAAAACTAAAATACTTGGGAATCAATCTAACAAAAGAGGTAAAAGACCTCTACACTGAGAACTACAGAATACTAAAGAAAGAAATTAAAGAAAGTCTGAGAAGATGGAAAGATCTCCCATGTTCTTGGATAGGCAGAATTAATATAGTCAAAATGGCCACACTACCAAAAGTGCTATACAAATTCAATGCAATTCCAATTAAAATCCCAAAGACAAACCTCATAGAAATAGAGCAAGCAATCATGAAATTCATTTGGAGGAATAAGAGGCCCAGAATAGCTAAAACAATTCTTAACAAGTAGAGCAAAGCAGGGGGTATCACAATACCAGACCTTCAAATATACTACAAGCAATAATAACAAAAACAGCATGGTATTGGCACCAAAATAGACAGGTAGATCAATGGTGCAGAATAGAGGACACAGAGAAAAACCCACATAAATACAGGTATCTCACACTTGACAAAGGAGCCAAAAACATACAAAGGAGAAAAGACAGCCTCTTCAACAAATGGTGCTGGGAAAACTGGAAATCCATATGCAGCAAAATGAAACTAAACCCATATCTCTCACCCTGTACAAAACTCAACTCAAAATGGATCAAGGACCTAGGAATTAGACCAGAGACCCTGCACCTAATAGAAGAGAAAATAGGTCCAAATCTTCATCACATTGGCCTAGGACCAGATTTCCTTAACATGACTCCCAAAGCATAAGAAATAAAAGCAGGAATCAATGATTGGGATAGAGTCAAACTAAAAAGCTTTTTCTCAGCAAAGGAAACAATCAGCAATGTGAAGAGAGAGCCTTCAGAGTGGGAGAAATTCTTTGCCACACACACTTCAGATAGGATACTAATCTCCAGAATCTGCAAAGTACTCAAAAATCTTTACACCAAGAACACTAATAACCCAATCAATAAATGGGACAAAGAAATGAACAGGCACTTTACAGAGGAAGATCTACAAGCAATCAACAGATATATGAAAGAATGTTCAGCATCCCTAGTGATGAGAGAAATGCAAATCAAAACCACCTTAAGATTCCATCTCACTCTAATTAGAATGTCTTTCATTAAGAATACAGGCAACAACAGGTGTCGGCGAGGATGTGAGGAAAAGGGTACATTGCTGGTGGGGTTGCAAGTTGGTGCAGCCACTCTGGAAAGCAGTTTGGAGATTCCTTAGAAAACTTGGAATGGATCCACCATTTGACCCAGCTATCCCAGTCCTCAGCCTATACCCAAAGGACTTAAAATCAGCAAACTACAGTGATGCAGCCACATCAATGCTCATAGCTGCTCAATTCACAATAGTTAGATTGTGGAACCAACTTAGATGCCCTTCAATAGATGAATGGATAAAGAAACTGTGGTATATATACACAATGGAATATTAGCCATAAAGAAGAATAAAATTATGGCATTTGCAGGTAAATGGATGATGTTGGAGACTGTTATGCTAAGTGAGATTAGCCAATCCCAAAAATCCAAAGGCCGAATGGTCTCTCTGATAAGTGAATGATGATGCATAATCCGGGGGGAAGGGAAGCAAGAATGGAGGACGGATAGATAGCATGGAGGGAAGGGACGGGTGGGGTCGGGGTGGGGGAGTAATAATAACAGAACGTGTGACAAACACCGTTGCCCTGTGTACACGTATGAATGCACAGATGGTGTGACTCTACTTTGTGCACAACCAGAGAAACAATGGCTGTACTCCATTTGTGTTCAGTGAATCAAAATTAAATAAATTTAAAAAAAAGATGAGGGTGGATAAAAATCAACTTGCTCAGTTAGAATTGAAGATAAAGATTTTGGAAACAAAACAAGCCTTTATTCTGGTGAGGAGCTGATCAGTTCTTTAGCTGGCTAGTCAAGGTTAAATCATTTCATTCAGATAGGGATGAAATCTGAGATAGAGTTTCTCTCCAGGGCACACTGCTAATTGTAACTAACCTCATTCAGGTGGTCAGAAAGAGTTTATGTGTTTTAAACTGAATGCCTTAAAATGCGATGTGGATTTATAAAGAGATTTTACTCCTTTAGTAAATGAAATATTTTTATTACTCAGTAGATGCCCATCCTTGAAAGAATCCTATCAATTAAATGGAAAGCCACAAGGCCTTATAAATGTTTATTAAAAAAAATAACTGAAGAGTCCTACAGGCAGATCTTACTGACTCATCAACTTTTGCGTAATATGAGCAGTCATGGTATTGCTTCTGCAAAGCTTCATAGACTTTCATTGCTATTTATCCCTTTTCAGTGTGTGCCCTATTGCTATTCATGTATATGGACCTTTTTAACATGGGGATTAATTGCTCATAAATATTCCAGTGATGGTCAGCCATTTTCATAATGTTTCCCTGAATAGGACAGTAGCTAATTGAAAATAAATTCAGTTTTTTTTAAAAAATTAACAATTAGCAATGAACTCTTGAGTTTTATAGACTCGTCTCATTTGCTTTACTTTTCTTTTTTTAATTAATTTTTATTTGTTCTAATTTGTTGTACATGACATAAAATGCATTTATACATTTTGATAGATCGTACATAAATGGAGTGTAATTTCTCATTTTTCTGATTGTACATATTGTAAGATCACCTAGGTCATGCAGTCATGCATGTACATGAAGTAATAATGTCTGTGTCTCTGTACTATCTTTCCTACCCCCCAAACCCCTTCTGCTCCCTTCACTCCCCTCTACCTAATACAAGATTACTCTATTCTTCCCTGTCCTCCCATATTGTGAATTAGCATCCTGAATAAAACATTTGGCCTTTGGTTTTTTGGGTTTGGCTTATTTCACTTAGCATGATATTCTTTAACTCCATCCATTTACTAAAAACATCATAATTTCATTGTTCTTTAAAGCTGACTAATATTTCATTGTGTGTGTACATATACATACATACACATATATTCCACGTTTTCTTTATCCATTCATCTGTTGAAGGCATCTGGTTCCATATTTTAGCTGTGGTGAATTTAGCTGCTATGTTTACATTCATGTGGCTACATTTCTGTAGTACGTTGATTTTAAGTCCTTTGAGTATAAACCCAGAAGTGGGATAACTGGGTCAAATGGGGTGGTTCCATTCCAAGTTTGCTGAAGAATCTCCCTACTGCTTTCCATAATGCTTGCACCATTTTGCATTCCCACCAGCAATGTATGAGTGTACCTTTTCCCCCCACATCCTCACCAGCATTCACTGTTGCTTATATTCTTGATAATTGCCATTCTGATCAAACCTTTCATGATAAACAAAAGTTACAAGAATTCACAATTAGAAAGCCTGCACTACAGAACATTCTCAACAAAATATTCCATGAGGATAAAGTGAAAACCAGCAAAGGGATTTATTCCACTAAAGGAATAATCTAAGGAGATACTAAATCAAATTAAAAGCCAGAAATAAACCAAAATGACTGGGAATACAAGTCATATCTCAGTAATAACCACGAATATTAATGGCCTAAACTTATTGATCAAAAAAAATAGACTTGCAGATTTGATTAAAAAACAAGACCCAACAATATGCTGTTTCAAGAGACTCACCTCATAGGCAAAGACATCCACAGGCTGAAGGTGAAAGGATGGGAAAAAACATATGACTCATATGAATTGCATAAACAAGCAGGGGGTTCCATCCTCACATCAGATAAAGTGGACTTCAAGGCAAAGTTCATCAGAAGGCACAAAGAAGGTCATTTCATTCTATTGAAAGGAATTATACAGCAGCAAGACATAACAATTTGAAATACGTATGCCCCAAACAATGGAGAATCTGTATATCAAACAAACCCTCCTTTGACTCTCAAACTGTTATAAATGGGCCATTGTAAACACCTTGTACTTCAGTTTTTGTGCTTTCTTAACATTGCCTCTGAGTGTAAGAAAGAATCTTTGCTTTCTAGCAACAAGAGAGTCAGGATATGAAAGTATCTCCACTTTAAGAGTGCCTGGTTTTGGTTTTTGTCATGTTGTTCTTGTTTTGCTTTTATTTTTTTAGTGAAGAATTTTACTAGAAATGAAACTTTAGAAACTAGATATTAATACATAGTTCCACTTGAGTATTGGTGTACTTAGTTATAAAGATATATTCTATGCATCTTTTCTTTGATCAAAACTTCTTGGAATTAGGTTCCAGTGACATTTAGCCAAGTCTCCATTTCAATATTATCCTAATACAATTCCAGTTACATGAAAATTTTAAAGCCTACAAACAAATCATTAAGATGAATAAATTTTATTAGCCATATTGCTAGGTGAAAATCAATATTAAAATGTTGATTGAATTTCTACATACAAATAGCCAATTGTTGAGAAACATATTTATAAAAATATATTAGCCATCAGATATGAGCAAATACCCGATCACTAATTTAATAAAAAAGGGTGCAAATTTTATGCTAGAAATTACAGAACATTATTAAGAAAAGTTAAATGAAACTCAAACATATAAAAGATATATCATTATCATTCATTGGAAAATTCAATATAGCAAGGAAGTTAATTCTCCCTAAACTGATTTATTGATTCAATGTAATCTCAATGAAAATTACAACTCTTTTTGTGAAACTTGACAAGATGGATCTAAAATGTGCTTTCAAATGCCAAGAGACATGAATGCAATATCCATGTGAAAATGGAAAAGAATGGAACAACCAAAAAAATCATAACAGAGAGTCTATAAAGTGACCCATGGATATGAAAACATTTTAGCAACAATTAGCAAAGATGGAATGTGAGAGCAATAAGAAAAAGAACAGTCTGAAAAACAAATGGTTCAAGGATAGCTGGGTTTCCATATTGAAAAACAGATGGACTCATAATTCAGACCATGTAAAAATTAATTTCATTTTAATTATAATGAATACTACATTCATTATAAACTTACAAAAACAAAAGTGTAAAAGCTTTTACAAGTGTTTATGTAGACATATGTTATCATTTTTCTTGAGTAAATATACAATTGGAATGGTTAGCTCATGTGTTAAGTGTATGTTTACCTTCCTTGGAAGATGGCAAATGAGTTTTCAAAATGCACTTATGATTTTCCATTTCCATTCATACAGTATCACGCTTTGCTTTTGTGCCATGTCTTCACCAACACTTGATGTGGGTAATCTTTTAAAAGTCTTAATCACTGGATCAAGTGTGTAATGGCATTCCAAAATGGTTTTAATTTGTGTATTCCTAATGGCTAATAATGACCATTCTCTTTTCTGGTGCCTGATCACTCTATGTATATTTTCTCTGGAGATATGTTTGCAGATATTTTACTGATTTATTAATAGATTATTTTCTTGTTTTGAGAAATCTTTATATGCCGTGAAAGGAGTCTTTTTCAGGTGTGATGTGTGCTATGGTTTGAATATATCTGCTAGCTTGTATGCTAGAAACTTAATTCCTAATGTAATGGTGTTGAGAGTGGGGACCATTTGGAGGTGATTGGATCATAAGGTCTCTGCCCTCATATGTTGGATTGATGCTGTTATCTTAGGAGTGGTTAAGAAATTGGAAATAGGTTCCTAATAAAGGGATGAATTTGGATCCCTTCTGTCCTCTGTGATTCTCTCTTGCCTTGTGATGCTTTCCACCACATTGTGATGCAGCAAGAAAGCTATCAAGACCCCTTAATCTTGGACTTCTGACTCTCCAGAACCATGAGCCAAAGAAGCTTCTATGGTTGCTGAATAGTCCAACCTCAACTATTCTGTTATAGCAGCACAAAACAGAAGAAAAGGTGCAAGTATTTATTTTTCCCATCTGTAACTTGTCTTTTCATCTTGTAACTGTGCCTTTTGAAGCAGATATTCTTACTTTTGATGAAGTTTAACTATCAATTTGTTTATTTACAGACAGCGTATTTGATATCAGATTTAAGAAATCCTTGCTTATCCCATGTTTACTATGAATTTTTTCCTATGTTCTTCTAGAACTTGTATAACTTTCAGTTATTCATTCTGTTTTTTGGTTTTGTTTTCCAATAAAAGAATTAATCTAGTCTCTGCTATTTTGTCATTTAGGAAACTGAAGTCTTCCAAACAAATCTTTTTTTGTAGAAAAAGAAATGAGACCCTGAGACACTGGATATGGGAGCCTGAGATGATCAAATTTCAAATTCCTCTGAAACCCACAAGATGACAGAAACAGTCCCCAGTCTCCCTTACTGGAGGAGAGAAAACTCCACTTGCTGGAACTACACAAAGTCCTCACCTTAAGGCATGTGTCTTACAAGATACTGTTCCTTCTCTTCAAAATCTGTACCTGACACCCCTACTTAGCTCCAAGACTTTCACTAGTGTCAGAACTCAGCCCACCCCAAGATTGTTGCAATCCCACCTCCAGCAGGGAGTAACTCATATACTAAAGCAATTATAGTCCCTGTAAGACCTTTTAAGAAACTGAGGAAAAAACTCATGAGAGTAGATCTTCAGGATAACGGATTGGAATTGATGAACTTTCCTATGACTACAGTTTATCATCCTAGAAGAAAACACCTGAAGATGATTCTTAAACACTGTCTGGATGACTCTTTGAGACATGCGTATAAATTGACAGAAAAAAAGAATGAAATACAGATGCTAGAAATGACTTAACACAGCATTAGGGAAGACACCCAAAGATACAAAGAAATGGGAATGTTAGGACAAATTCATCATATGCAGTCAGAAAAATTCATCAATGGACAATATAATTCAGGGTCTTCATATAACACTCCTTTCTCTAATCAATGAGAAATCGATTAGAGGATCAATTTGTGATTAGAGGATCAATCAGTGTTGAAGAGAGGATTCTGTTCTTTGGAGGTGAGAGCTGAGAATGCTAGATTTAGCCTTCTCATATCAGTGGGGATGCTAGACTTCTGTAATGGTTGCTACCAGATAACGGTGCTTAGCCATCAGAGATGAGGTGGACGTTATTACTGTAATAGATACCAAGGGAAGAGGCAGAAGTGTGTCTATCTCTGTCAATGGCTAATAGATCATAATGTCAGTGCAGGGACAAGATATAAAGACTGCCAACTAAGGTGTTACTTATAAAAGGAAAATATATGAGAGGTATTAAAAAGAATTATGACCTTAGCTGCTATAGAAAATTGCAATTCATTACTGGTTTCCAGATTTGTCAGTTCCAAGAATCATTCATTCAGGTGGATGCCAATCCCTGAAGATGCACTCTGTAACATCACTGCAAGTATATTCAGTAAACATGCCCCAAGAACACCCTAAATAAACTGCATCCCATTCACTAAGGTAACTGTACACTGGGAATACCCAGATTGTTGAGGGTAATTCAGTATTTGGTTGACCTGATATCAGGACACCTCAAATGCCAGGATGGTTCTCCAATTAGAGTGAATGCATATGGCAAACTGAAAAAAAAATGGAATCATGCAATAAGTCCCTTCTGACTTTCTACTCCTCAAGGACATAATTGGGTTGTATATATTTAGCAACTTTCAGAACTCAATTCTCTCTCTGATTTGTGGAATAAGATTCCACATATAATAAGATTCATAATAATAAGATTCATTATTATAGAAGGGCAAGTCAAACAAAGAAGGAAGGAAGGAAGGAAGGGAAAGAAGGAGGAAGGAAGGAAGGAAGGAAGGAAGGAAGGAAGGAAGGAAGGAAAGAAAGAAAGAAAGAAAGAAAGAAAGAAACAAACAAACTAGCCATCCCCAAATACCTCAACCAAGATAGTAAATCAGAGGTGTACTGCCTTCTAGAAAAGACTGAAAAAATGATTGCCAATATCAAAGACACTGAGGGAATCAGGGCCGTGGCACCAGCTCATTACCTTTTACCTCTTAATTAGTATTAGTAGTTGCCACAGAAGTAGTAGCAGCAGCAAAAATAATAATAATAACAAGAAGAAGAAGAAAGAGGAGGAGGAGGAGGAGGAGAAGGAGGAGGAGGAGAAGTTGGTCCTAGCAAACACCTGGTGAATCTTGGTGGATGAACATGAAATACTATAAATCTACAAGCAGCCCCAATTTCAGCTGCCATGCTGGATGGTTGCAGGAACAGAACAACCTGACTTCTGGCACTTGGTTGGTGACTTTTGACATAATGAATATGATCTTTTCAATATTCATCAGTAAAAAGGGATCAAAAGCAATTTACTCTTACAAAAGAACAACATACATGTTCCTCGTCATGCCTAGTAGTACATGTTCCTCATCTTACTTAACAGAACTGTTGCCAGAATTGTCTCAGGAACCCTGGAAGTTCTACCTTTCCACAGAATAATGTTGACCCCTCTTATATATGTTACGATAATCAAACATGATGAATGGGAAGTGCTATGTGGACTCCCTTGAAGACACGTGCATGTTTAAGGTACATTGTAAGGAGATAACCTCACAAGTGTTCAGAGTCCTACCATATCATATCTGAGGTTTATAGAGATCCAGTGCTTTGGGGCACATGGATATATTTACTTTAAGGTAAAGGACAAGTTACTGGAACTTGAATCTTTTACCACTGAGGAAGAAAAAAGAGAATGTAAGGAAATGAAGTTGATTAGGTAGGGGCCAAATCATGGTAAGGTTAGAATTTAATCCAAGTACAATAGAAGAAATAATGGAATTTTTGAAACAAGATATAAAAAGATGTGATTTACTTTCAAGCTGACATTAATTACTGTATGGATAATGGGTCATGATGGGAAAGGCTAATTAGGAGGCTATTCTGATGTCTAGATGGAATGATGTTTCCTTACACTAAGGCAGCAGCTAGAGAGCTAGAGAGAGGCAATAAATTTAGCATATACATAGGATATGGAACTTACAGGAATCACTGAGATTTTGAATGTTGTTGTTGAGGGAAAGATACAAATCAAATAAGCAATGTTTTGTTAAGTCTTGCAACAAGCCTACCCCTAAGAACTTGCATGTAAGACTTGAAAGGTTCAATATTAAAAATAATAGATATTAATGCTCTTGTAATGACTTGATTTCTCCATTTATTAAAAAAAGCAATAATGATAATACCTACATCACCAAGATATCATGAAAATTCTAAAAGTTCACACATCTAAAATACCATAGCAGAGCTCAGTACACAAAATAATGCTCTTAAGTGTTTGCAGTTGATGATGATGATCTGTGATATTTGAACAATATCTTCAAATATTGTTTTCTTAATTTTGTCCCCAATAACAGGAGTTAATGACACTGCTTTATTTCGTCAGTAAGAATTTTGGTTTATTTTCCTTTCTCTTTTCTCCTCATTGACTTTTCTTTGTTGTGTTAGCTTTCTGTATTTAGATGTGTTAGGTTTTTTGTTCTTGTCTCTGCTGTGGCTTTAACAACCACTACCTGACTTTGCCTACAGTTCAACTAGTATCATTTAACTGCAAGATATTCTTCTCATTTACAGCATATTATTTTGAATTCTGAATTCTTGGATAACAAGGATCCTCTGGCTTCAAGGGAGTTTGGTCTAATTCCAAAGTGAAACACATAAGTGCCAGATCTGAGTCTAAAGATGTGGAACAGAGAAAGAGTTACTATAAACTATATCTGACCTTCTGACATGAAGCTCCTAGTTGGCTGAACTGTCTGAGAGAAAGGAGGTGCTCATATCTTTATATCCCTGACCAAGGAGCAGCAGGGAAGGGGGTGGTAATTTGAAAGTATTTTTTAAAAGAACCTATTTGTGCATCAGCATAGTAGGATAAGTTCCTCAAACCTATTTGGTTATAAATATTTTACAACTGATTCTCTGTGCCTGGGATACAAAACAGTGGGAAGACTGTGTGTGGATCATGCTTTCTAGAGCCCAGCTGCCAGGCTGATTGTCTTCAGCTTGGAAGATGAGAGAGTTGAGTCAGATCTCAGCTGAGTTCCACATGGCAGGATGTTTTCCCATTACATCTCTGACCCATGAACAAAGTTTCCTTTCCCACAGAACTGTCAGAAAAAGGTCTTTATTTCCCAATGGTTGGTTAATGATTATTTTTCTTGACAAGGCAAAATGTAACAACACAATGCCATTTTAATAATTCGTACAAAGTTGGGCACAGAGGCACATGCCTGGTAATCCCAGCTACTCAGGAGGCTGAGGCAGGAGAATTGAAAGTTTAAGGACAGTATAAGCAACTTAGGGACACCCTGTCTCAACAAATAGAAAGGTCTAGGGATATAGTTCAGTGGTCAAGCATCCACGTGTGAGGCCCTGAATTGAATTCCCAATACAAAAACAAACAAAAATAATTAATAACCAGCAACACCAGATTATTTCTATCTTAAACTCTCTGACACTATTCTCATTTCCTCCTGTCCTGCTCTTACAAAACAGAACTTTCCAAACATGGACAAAACTATCTAACGAGTTCTATGCACCAATGAAACCTGTTTCTCAGAATGAAAAAAAAAAAAAAAGCATGGACTCTGGAGGTGCAAGTAAAATTTCAGACTGAGCAGGTGTAGGAGGTGCAGACTAGGACTACAGGTATACGTGGGTGGACAGACCATTTCAGGAGCACTGTAGATGGTGAGTACTCTTGAAGGCCCGATGATGCTTTAGAATCACTGAAAATCCTGCAGATTAGCAACTGTGGGCACTGTCCCAGCTCATTTCAGGTTTCCACAACAAACAAAGAAAGCAAACTGTTTGTCATTGAGGCGCTATCCCACTCCAGCTGTAGTTATGTCAAACTCCTCGCACACAGATGAAACTCTAGCCTGGCAAAGTAGAGCTACAGAAATCAGAAATTCCTTCCTACCTTTGCAATATTTGCAGAGAGGTTCATGAAAAGTTTGGAACAGATTCCCCTAAAATTTGAAGGTAGAGCACACACATAACCCTCCCATTTTAAGGTGAGCAAAAAGAGAAAAATAACTAAAAGTATGAGAATACTAGTTGATTCTAAATAAGAGGATTTCATAAAGGAATTAGTGTCCAACACAACATGACATTGTGAATGCACACAAGGCCCCCAGCAAGACCTTTGGACAATTCAAGGCTCACACACAAGTCAAACAAGATGAAATCCAACAGGGATAGATCTAAAATCATATCCTTGAACCCAAGGGATACATTTCACAAATACAGCATCATTCAATGTGTCAAATAGCATTATATAAGTGAAAATTCCTGTGAGTTTTAGCTGAAAATATCTTTAAAATGTTTCAAGCATTTCCCTTACAGTTCTTACCCTTCTTACATCAGGATTATCCAGTCCAAAATCACTGTTATTGCTAAAAACAAATTTATTTCTAGAGAAAAAGGGTCTTTTCAGGGAAACTTCCAATATACACACAAGAACAGATCTTGTGAACAGTTGCAGAATCGACTCTATCGACCTGTGTAACAGGCTGCTCTCAGCTCTGTGCTCCCGTGTCAAAGTTCAACCATCCCTGTGGGCAGTATCTGGTGGGGACAGGAAGCAGAATGGGTAGGATGTGTAGGAGGAAGGCAACCTATTGCCTGCAAAATATCCTCTAGAGTCAGAAGAAGTCTCTGCTTTTTACTTTTTTTTTAAATAAGTTTAATTAGTAGATATTATCTGAAATTGCTGGATCCTGTTGGCATATGGTGCTTCCAGATTTCACAGGATCCCTGGGCCTAATGAGGATCACCCCAGGCCATCATTTTATACTGGGGGTGTTAAGGGTTGCTTTTCACAAGGTGCCTTGTACTTGCTTCTATTCTATTCTGTTCTGACCCCAAGGTTCCCGTGGGGAAGAAAGAGCACAGCCTCTGCTGTTCAACAATGTACAGTTCAAATCTTTTCCCAGCACTTAACCTTCTGCATGACCTTAACCCCATGGTAATGTTTCATCTGTGGAATGGAGATCACAAGCCACCAACTCAATGACTTTTAATGTAAGGGCTAAATAAAATGATGGTTGGGTCGGTGTTGGCCTTCAATGGTTCAGTCTAGGCCACTGATGGTATTCACCAGAAATCCCTCTAACTTGTGATTTCTTTTTATTCCATGCTGTTGGTAAGCACACCATTTACCCTTAGACTGAAAACCGGTCTTGTCATTGTGAAAACTCCATTTCTTCTTCTGACGCCTGTTTTCTTCAGAAGTTTACTCACACACTGAGAAGAGTCTTATCAATAAGTTCGTTATTTCACACTCTGCCTCGGATTGGCCTTGGGAGGTGTGATGATCCTGGAAGTAGGTGGAGTGTCCAGGTGAGGGTAGTGAGACAGAAAAGGGAAGTGAGACCATGGCAGAACAATGAACTTACCATTTTTGCCAATTTTTCAGTTTTGGGCTAGGTAGACACCTACACTAAATAATTAGTCTGGACAGATTTGCTGTCCTTAATTTATTTCAGAAGGTTTTTTGTTGCCAATAGAGAAAACAGTCATGTTTTTCATACAGTCTGTTATAATAAATAAAAGGTGATCTTGCCAGGCGCAGTGGCACAGGCCTGTAATCCCAGCACTTGGGAGACCGAGGCAGGAGAATCGCGAGTTCAAAGCCAGCCTCAGCAACTTAGCGAGGCCCTAAGCAACTCAGTGAGATCCTGTCTCTAAATAAAAATACAAAATAGGGCTGGGGATGTGGCTCAGTGGTGGAGTGCCCCTGGGTTCAATCCCACTATCAAAAAAAAAAATAAATAAATAAATAAAAGGTGATCTTTATGAACCCAATGCAAACCCTATACAGGGCCCAGGTCTTAATCCCAGAGAAATTTGGAATTTCTTTTATACATCATGATGTTTTAAACTCTGATCGATGTTTCACTGACTTAGGGGACCACCTTTCTCATTCAGTCAATATCTCCTTCTCTCAGTCTGGGCTATATTCAAGGACCCATTTCATTAAGGCTCCAAGTTCATCCCCAGTTTCTTTCACTCCCACAGCAATCCTCTGTCTTCTCAGGGAACTGGATCCTCTTTGATCTGCAGCTCTAGCTGACCTAGAGTGCTTTCCATTCCACACTGTGTCAAAGCATCTCTAGCTGGCCTGCCATCAATCAACTGATAGTTATTTCCCATTATTTGCCATAACCATCCATTTCAGTACACTGCTTTCCACTCTGAAATTCACATTTTCTCCTATTATAACATTTCTAAACTTAAAATGGAGACATCTTGTAATTTGAGATCATATTTAATGGTGTTTCACCATCTTGTGTTGCTTCTTGAAATTGGTGGAGTATTTGAATGCAGCAAATGCTGGGGATTTTCAAAAGGTGCAAAGAAGCATGGTGGGAGGAGGAAAAGTAGGTTTAGTGTTTCAGAAATTTAAGGTCTTCAAAAATTTCATGTATCCCTAAAGTTAAAAAAAAAAAACAAAAAAACACTAGACAAATGCTCTACAAAAATAAGGAAATGAGCATGAGCCACAAAGAAGATGGAGGTTAAAGAAACAGGGAATTCAACATGAATGAAAAGGAGAAAAAATTCCCAGGTAGGTGGTGAAAGCTCAGAGAACTTAGGATAACCCTAAATTTAGGACAACCTTCCAAATCATAACAGGTCAGAGGATCAAAAAGAAGATTTTTTTGTTTGTTTGGTTTTCTTGAGACAAAGAAAGTGTTCAAACACCTAATGTGGATACATTTATTAAAAAGAGATTCAGATCATTACTGGAGATCTGGATTATATTGTTAGTAAATATATTTAAAATTGAGGAAACAAATGAGCGAATGTTAATCATGGATTCCAGAAAATTGGAAAAGTTGTGTGAGAAAGGAAATGTTATCAAAGTTTATGGGGCTCAGCTCTTGATTGCATGTACATGATTATAATAATCAAAGCAACAAATACTTAATAAAACTAAAAATAAGCTAAAAGCTAAAAAACTTGTAGATCTATAGTATTTGGTTTTGTACATTGTATGCTGATATATCAATAATAAAATAGCTGCAGGTTCCTCCAGCAATAAAGAGTAAAGAACTAAACAATTATTAAACAAATATATTTTATAAATAATATGATCTTTTGTATTTGAAATTTTGTGCTATTATACTTGCAAAAATTCAAAGTAACAAAAAGAAAATAAAATTAATAAAATTTTTTAATTTTGCATTTTTCAAAAGAAAATAGATAGCACTATTTCCATCCAAAAGTTAAGAGACATGGTAATGTACTGAGCTGTCCAAAGGAATGAACTAGAAGAGAAGAAGAAATTTTGGAAGGGACAAAAAAAATCACAATAGCACAAAAAGAAAATTTTCTGTTCTAAAAGGAGAGAAAATCATGGAAATATAACTATACATTCAATATCCATAACGAAACTGCTGAATTCCAAAAATAGAAAATTTTACATGTTTTGAGGTGTGAATAAGGTTAATGTCAAAACAACAGCAATTTTTAAAATATATCTTTACTACCATTACAATCTAGGTGACTTCATTACTTTTCTTTTTTATCCTAGTCTATTATACTAATTAATACTACAATTTGTGATTTTGATTTCTCAAACTCTTTGTTATTCATCATTTGATTCATTTTCAAGAAACATGTCTCTTTTCTCATAAATTCAATATTTATTCAAGTGTTTTTGGTGACTTTGGCTGAAATGTGAAGTTATACTCTCCTGCCTTTGTGAATCTCTTGGGGACCATCTGGTCTACCTATTCCTATAGCTGCTTCTCTCTGATGTTTTACTTCTCCCAGATGTGGATCTATAATTATGGTCAGTATGATTAAAGGAATAGAGTGATCACTGTTCGTCCTCAACTTTGGCTTTCCTTGGTAATTGTAGAGGGTACCATTTCCACATCAGGATTCTCTCTTGGATGGTAACATGTTTTAGTCCTCTTCAGGTGGAGGAGTGAAAACGTTATTGAAAGGCACCTCCTTCCAGGTCAGAAAAGCAAAAACATGTAAGTAGAGTAAGGATCTCTTCCATGAATCACAGTAAGCCTGGGAAGACATTTTTCTAGGAATAAGAAGTTTTAGGCTATTTCTTTTCTCTACCAAGATGCTTTTCTACTGTTTTTTTTTTTTTTTTTTTTTTTTTTTCATTTCCAGAAGACAGACCTAGCAATTTATTTAGAGTACACATCTCATCTATTTTATCCTAGGGGAAAATACCACATCCAGCCCTCTGTATACCAAAGCTGAGGACCAGCCCAGCTGGCTGGCAACCCTTCAATTAATTATGCTGCTAATTACCACACAGGCAGCTCATTCATTTGACATCATTCAACAAATATTTGTAGCCCTCATTGATGGTGATCTTGGAATCTTTCCAGGGCTCTGTGGGGAGGACTGGTACTTCTGCAGTGAACCATTCCAGATGTCTCTATTTGTTTGTGATTTTCTTGGCTCTAAATTCTGTGTCAAACCAGTCTATTTTCAAGATTTCCAAAATTCATTTAAATTCTTAATCTGCTGATAAACATTCCCTGTTTTTGAGACTTTCTAAATATTTAATCTAATTCTTATGCTCTTTTCCTCATCTTCCTGGAATTTGGAAAAGAAATGGCCATCTCTGCCATCTTGATGGAGATATGGTTCCTAACTTTGATTCATTTATTGACTACTAGAGTTTTCTAAGTAAATTCCCAAGACATGTATGTTGGTTATTGTATTTTTTGTATCCTTGCATATCTGATAAATTTTAACACCATCTCATATAAATAACAGCTGGGTATAAAATTCTGGTCTCATGAACTTCCCATCTCAAAATTCTTTAAGTGTTGCCTCATGGTTTTCTGATATTTGGAGTCATCATCTGGTGACAAACTGCTTTTGATTCTCATTTAAGTAGCTGATTTTCTTTGGCTTGGATATACATTGTGCTTTTTCCACTAAGCATAAAATTTTAAAAGATATCTAGAAAATAACACAATGTGATTTTCTTCATACTTCATCATTCATATCTGTTATCCTTTTTCAATGCAGAAGGAGTTATCCTCTGCCATTCATTTCTTTTCTTTCTTCCATAGGTGTCTTTGTATATTCTGTCAAATCTTTCCCCCTCTTCTAACGAATTTCTACTCTAGTCACTGAATGCCAATTCAATGAGAAATTACTTGTTTTCATTCCTCTACAACTTCACCTTTACCCCATATTTCAAGAATATGGAATATTCCTCTTACAATAGCCTTCCCTGCATCCCTTCCAAATATTCAAGAGACTCAAATATACAGTGCAAACCTCCATCTGCATAATCTCCTCTTATGTCTCCCTGAATGTTGAAGACTAGGTTCAAAACTCTCCACCTTGCCCCAAACTAGAAGATTCATCAACATATTCTTGAAGGATTTCTCTCATGTTTTCAGTATTATTCTCTTCCTAATCTCCACTCTTTTTCAGACAATGCCACCCTCTCCCATGGCATCATGTACCATTGACACACTAAGCTTTCTAATCTGGTTCCTCCTTTCTAGTTCTAGCTCCAACTGCCTATTTAACATCTCATTAACACATTCAAGTCAATGTGCTCAAAACAGCTCATCATCCAACCTTTCTTCTAAGGCTTCCGTCTCAGAGAATAGCATTTAATAGGCCTAAACTGGCTGTCATGATTGACATTTTACCCCTGATACCTACATCCAACTAATTTAACATTGGTTCTATCTCTTAAAAAATCTACCTATGTCACCCATTTCCATGGTTACTCCTCTACTTTAGATTACTATTTCCTCCCGAAATTCCTGTGATGAACTAATTGGCCGCTCGCCACTAGTCTTGCTCTTCCACCATTTATTGTCCACATTACCCTGGAAGGCCCTCTGAAAATGCACAAAAGATCATTAGGAAAGGTCCTTATCTTTGTGTGGCATTGTTCTTAACCTAACCTCAGCATTATATTTAAAGTGATTCAGATAGAGGACTAGATCTTTAGGAAATTAGCCTCTGTTTTTCCTTCAACCTTATTAACTCAGACTTTCTTTGATTTTTCAGGCTTATAGGAACTGTTCCAGTTCCAAGAATGTGCAACTCTCTCATTTTTGAGATTCTACCCAGGTTATTACTTCCACCTGGATTACTTCTCATTCACCAGACATTTTTCTTCATAATGCTTACATAGTATAAGTCTGCTAAAATATCACTTCTTCTCTAAAACCCACTCCTGACTCCCTGAACCAGTTAAACAGAACACCTCATAAGTTTTTCACTTCTGCTATGGCATTTTTCATGGTTTATGCTACTGATCATGATTTGCCTGTCTTCTAAGGTAAACTCAACTCATCAAATAGTAACCACGTCTGTCTTGCTTGTTTGTTTATGTAGGTGCTGGGGATCAAACTCAGAGCTTCTCACATACTATACTGTTTAATTATTTACTTTTGCTCAGAGTCTGTGATGTAAATATACTCCATAGTTTCCATCCCAATACCATTTAAAAAAAATTGGTTCTTGGTAGTTACTAAGCCTTTTAAATAAAATCATAATCCTTATCCATTCTAGTAATGATCTCAACTATTATTATTTTATTTCTTCTTCTGTCCCATTTTTTACTTTTGGAACTACTCATACACTGTTTGTCTCCTTTCTCTTCTTCATTCATCAAATGATTAATTCTCTAAATTGTAGAAGACTTTCTTAAATTTCCTTCCACTTGGGTAATTCAGTGTGCTATGGCAGCCTAGCTACAGCATGTTTCTTTCATGATCTTTAAAAATCTATATAACCAGCTTACTTTTTGTCTGTAGACAATCTGCCTGGCTTCAGATCTGTACCTTTTCATAACTCTTTAGCTCGCAGCTACTATGTCCTTTCAGATTTGGTCAAGAATACAACAGAGAAGTTTTCTAATATCTATCTCAGTCTCTCTCACCTTTCTGCATTCTGTCTATTCACCACAGAGTATATTTAAACAGAGTTCTGTTTGGACAATCTTAACCATCGCACTTTTAAATCTCTCAGACATAGGGATGGAAGAATAAAAAATTTTTACTTTTGCTTTACTAATATTAAGATTCCCTTTTCTATAAGCAGCCAGGGAAACAGCAAAAGGAAGGACTGTCTTTGCAATTCCAGTAATACTTCCTGGTTTCTTGTAGAACTGGAAGTCAGCTGGATCAGCACCAGCCTTCCTTCCTCCCTCCATCACTGCTAGGTGTAAGTCAGGAAGGAACTGGTTTCTCTGCTGCAGGAGATCTCTGCTGCTCACAGCGCTACCAGATACAATGAAGGCTAATCCTCCCAGTGCCAACCTGTCCTAGCTTAGAAGCTGTTCCCAGGTTACAGGCATTCCTTCAACTTACTCCTCAATCAGGCATTTCTATCAAGCAGTGAAGCTCATTGGTCAGTCTAGCCTCCTGTTAATCATGTGCTGTAAAAGTGCCTCAAGATTTCCAAAATACCAGGGGCAACCATAGTAATTTCTAAACTTTGTAAAGATTTTCTCTGTTCATTCTTGGTCACATCAATGGCAATGTAAAGACAGACGTCTTAACAGAAAAGTATTTTACAGAATCTCATGCTAATAGCACTTATTTCATCCGTGGTGTGCCACAAATTATGTAATTGATGCTGCGAATATTATTCATTCTGAAAGACCTAAGATACCTTTACCCTCTGGCTCCCCCTACTGGTCCTGAACTGTGCAAGAAAACTGTCCTGTACTTAAGTTTCCTGGCTAGACTACTGATTAAGCTTGAGTAAAGGGGAGAATCCTCAGCTGGAGCTAGCCGCCTTTCCTCTTAGTCAGTTGATTCAAATTCCTAAGGAGGTTTTAACAATTCTCAGGAAACTCCAGCAGGTATTTGAGTTTAACAGATGCACACCAGAGAAATTCTTCCTGTTGGAGCCAAAGGATGCTCCTGTCCTGTTCTGGACTCTTCAAGAAGTTAATAGAGGGGACTGGGGTATAGCTCAGTAGTAAAGCACTTACCCAGCATGAGTAAGGTGTAGATTTTATCCCCAGCATGAAGAGAAAAGGGTCAATAGAGAAACACAAACCCTTTTCACCAAGAAGCCATGTTTAGGTAGCACATGGAAAAAAGAATCCTTGTTGCCACCTTTAATGGCACTTTTTTTTTTTTTTTTTTGAGAATTGGGATGCTGGAGTTCTGTGAGTGTATGAGAAGAAACATTGTCACTAAAAGTACACATTTCTAATTTTTCTTGACAAGATAATGAGATCATTTATGATTTTTAATATATTCTGTTTTGGAAGGTATCAGGGATTCAACTCAGGGTCGCTTGACCACTGAGCCACATCCCCAGTCCTTTTGTGTATTTTATTTAGAGACAGGATCTCACTGAGTTGCTTAGTGCCTCACTTTTGCTGAGGCTGGCTTTGAACTCCAGATCCTCCTGCCTCAGCCTCCTGAACCGCTGGGTTCACATGTGTGCAACACTGTGCCTGGCAATAAAGTCTTAATTATTCCATTTTTTTTTTTGATGATCTATAATGATCTAAAACCTAGAATCTAATTAGTATATTGTTATTTATTCAATAAGAAGGGTCTGTACTATTCATGAATCTAAAAGCTGTGATGAAAAAATATAAGAACAAATATATTTCTTCCCTCCAGTTTATGGTGCTCTCACCAGGCATGTGTTTTGTGTTTAGAAGTCTGACCTTTACTTTCCTTGTTACCTCAGGATATAGATTCAATTAATAATAATACTGATGTGTGTGTGCATGTATTAGTACCTTATTTCAATAATCTTTTGTATGTGTGTATATGAATGTGTTTCCCTTTGAAATTATCATCAAACTATAAATAAAAGAACACTTTCAGGATTGCTAATTAACTAAAATAGTGTATCCTTGTGCTGAATAGAAAGGAACTTTCTTGGGTAAAATTATTTTGTTAAGGCTAACATGCTCAGTCATTTCCATATGTGAATTGGGTATAGTTGCTATTTTTTATGAAATAGACCCACTTATTCTCTCTGACTCTTCTTTTATTCCACTTGAGACTGTCCCCTCCCACACACAACTCATTTGTCCCATTCCCCTTCCCATAACTCCCCAGCCCTCCCCAGCCCTCCATTTCTAGAGCCTTAACTTCTGCTGAGAAGCCATGGGGGAAACCACAGAGCCACATGAGGAATTCTCTAATCTTGACCAAGCACCGTCTCTTTCCAATGAGGAAACTGAAGTATAGACTCCTGAGGAAATCCCCTCAAAAGCCCAAAAAGGAAGGTTTAGCAAAGACATGAGGTCATCTGATTTTTATTGTTGTATTTAAAAAAAGTTATTAATATTCAAACTTTTAAAGTAATGCATTGTTACATTTTGAGAGTATCATAGTCAACAAATAGTCCAATGGTATAAAATAAAGTTCCTCTTGAGTCTCCTAGATCAGCAGGATTGTAATTAGCATGGAGGATTTACTTTCAAATCCCTTCACATTAATGCCTGTAGAAATATAAAGTATTACTTTGTGGGTAACTAATACAAAATTGATATTCTGTTCAGACTATTTGAAAGCAAGTTGCACATCTGTTCTGGCAGTACAATTCCTCTGTGCTTCACACCAGGCTACACTGTTGCCACAGAGTGTTAACCTTTAAGGAAAAAAAAAAAAATTACACAGGGTTGAGCACCCCCTTATACCAAATGCTTGAGACCTAAAGTGTTACTGATTTTATTTTTTTTTTTTTTTTTTGTATTTTGGAATATTTTCATAACCAAAATGAGATGTCTTGGGGAAGGAACCCAATCTAAACATGAAATTCTTTTACACGTCATGTCCTCCTTATACACATGGCCTGAACACAATTTTATACACTATTTTTGCTGCCTTGTGTTTGGACTGTATTCCATCCCATGAGGTCAGGTATGGAATTTTCCACTTGTGGTATCATGTCTGTGCACCACCCCCCCAAAAAAATCTTGGATTTTGCAACATTTTTTATTTTTGGATTAGGGATACTCAACCTGTACAGAAAACTAAAAATGATCTCAAAATGTGCCCCTCATGCTTTTTCCTGTTTGAAATGTTATGTTCTACATGTTATTGTCTTTATAGTTTCTCAGAGGGCTGTTTACTGGTGAAGCATTTAGTTAAGAGTTTGCTCTGCATTTGCTCTGGTATTATTTGATATACTGGCATTTCCCAGCTTTTTAAATCTGAGTCTTCCTTCAGAAATATGAAACACTGAGTTCTTTAATATTATTCACAACAAATACAACAAATGAGAACAAATAAGTATTAATTTCATTAAAGACACCTTTTCAAACTATACTCGCTCTCTCTCCCACATTGCTTCTCCCCAACCCCCACACATTCAACATAACCAGATGGCTGCTCTCCACTTAGTGACTCCCACTCCACCTAGCAGCTCCAAGTCCCTAAGGAGTATTCTAGTCGATAGCTCAGAGGTGACTAAACATTTATATTCCATATACATTGATAATCACACAGCTGCATTTTAGAATACTGGAGAGCATAATGCAAACCTTATAACAAAACACTTAACAATAAACTCATTCAGGAAAGCTAGAGTGGGCTTCTCTTATAAATTAATGGAAAAATCCTGTAAGATTCTTCCTGGTTATTCAAGTAACATGGTAAAGGAGTTGGGGTGGTGTGATTTTTCTCTTTGTGCACAGAGTCATTGTGAGTTTAGTTTTCTGGTCTGTGGTGTGGGAAGAGAGGAAGGACCAAGTCACCTCTGAACCTTGACTCCCCCACCACCTCCAAATTTCTTTTTTCCAACTCCTTCAGAGTTTGACACAAACTAAGAGTGGCAAACACTATAGATGAAGTGATGGGCAAGCTATAAGAAGCTGAGATTGTTATCTGAAGATTAACCACAGAGGTCCTGAAATGGGGCTGGGATGTTTTAAGAATTTCCCATGAGATTTTTAGGGTCAGTTTATTGGGTCAGACTGGCTCTGCTCTGATCTCAGTTTTGTCAAGAGTTCTCCAAGATCATTTCTCATTTTTGACAGACATGGGCAAGAGGGGAAGAAAATATATGACATGCTACTAAGAAATGCAATGTGATCTAATTTGTTTTAGGTAGTTTTTGTTTACTGGAAGAAAATGACTCACAAGCTAACCAAAGAAAGCTACACAGGAATTTCCCCCAGTCTCCATCTCTCCAAGTTCCTGCTGCTAAATACAATATTGTTCTGTCTCTCCAAGTCACCCAGGAACTGACCTAAATGAACCCCTACAAACACATACACACTTAATTTTAGGTGCTTTTCTTCAGTGGCATCTACTCATGTTCCATCACCCAGTGACAACTGTCCACCCCCTGAACTCTGCTGCAGAGAGAGCCAGAGCCTCTCCAGGGCACCCACAAATCTATTTCCACTCTGGGCCTCTGAGATGATTAACAACACGGTCATTAGCAACGTCAGCCAACAGATTTCCTTATTCTCTGATTTCATAGTCCTCTAGCAAACCTGGGATTATTATGTGAATTTTTATGAGGATATTGCTGTAGGATAAAACAAACGTTGGCCATAAAGATTGGCAATTAATGACCTGGCATTTTGACTCACACCTTGAGCTTTCCTGGGCTTGCTGAGCATGACCCATGCCCAAGGGTTGGACCAGGTTCTGACCATGTGGATGCAATACCAAAAAGCCAAGGGTCCTCTCTCACACTGAAGTAGAGTGACCCTTGGCTTTTTGGTATTCTGCCTAGTTGGACAAACAGATGACCCAGTAAGATCTTTCAATGGCAACTGACTCATTTAGGAAAAAAAGAGATTTGCTGCTCGCAGATAAAAATTTGTGGGGGGAAGAAATGGGAAATAAGAGTGGGCAAGTGGAGACCCTGAGTGGTAGGCTAATGTATTTCGCTTTATTTCAAAAAAAATAACAAGAAGTCATGAAAGCTTCCTGAATATTCAGCAAAAGTGTCAGGAAGGGAAAAAGGATAAAGCAGAGAAATGGGCCTAATATGTATCTGGCACTTTTACTTTAAGGAGGTCTTCCTCACACATAATTTCACTTAATCTCATCAACATTACGCAATGTAAATGGTTAGCCCCACTTTAGATGAATTAACCAAAACTGAGAGAGCTTTGACTTGCTTAAAGTTATTCAATTAAGTAGAACTCAAAACAAATGCTATTATGATTCCAAATGTAGAGTTTATCCTCAGATTATTTTAATATTCTGAGGATTTAATATTTAATATTTAATTTAAAATAATATTATTTTAATAGTCCTGTACTAGGCCACATTTATTCAAGTCACATCACCACAGTAATGATATATTTGTCTACCCAGATCCTGAATTGATACAAACAGGACCTCTTTCCCCACTGAGGGCAAGAAAGGTAATATAAGTTGTCTCCTACTCTTTAAGGTTGTATATAAATTAGGCCCACAAATTCAATGAGCTACATGTCCACCCAGCCTATGAAATTGTTCTCAGCAGCTTTTTACCAGATGGTACTGACCCCTTACCCTGGGTCCTAGGTGGTTGAGTTAATCTAACTTTATTATACAACCTGATTAAATGATGCCATGTTATATTAGCAAGTCAACACGGGCAGGACTGCCTGCTGGAAGAAATGTATTCTTTCTTACTACAACCAATTGGCTTAATGATTGATGTCAGCTTCATTTCAAGAACTCACTAAATAACTCTGTCCTGTTTGCCTATCAAAATGAATATTTAAAGAAACTAGACTTTTGAACATGAAAATTGTTTCACAGTCACCTAAGAACATTTATCCAAAGTGAGAGACTTCTGTCACATAGGAAGAAGTGAGGAAGTGACTTTGCCACTATGGTGGATGGAGACTTAGGTATCTTTTGTTCAGAGAAATCGATAATTCTAAGTGGAGATCTAAGATAGGTAACTGGGATGATTAAGAGTATTTAACTGATTTTCAATGGAAAATCTAAGAAAATTGCCATCCATTTTCTTAAGTTTTTTTTTTAACTGATAATACAAAAACCTAGCTCATGTCACCAAGTATGAAATTACAGGAGACCCTTAAATGGTGAGAACTGAGAAAAACTTCCTTATTCCTGCAACCAGCAGTGGAGAGTAACTGAACTATGGCAGTTTTCTACTGTTTTCTCAAAAACTTTAAAGAGAAGGTGCCCTACAAGCCCATACACAGGTAGACAGGCAGAATAATATTTTATGTTGATTTACAATAAGTGGGGTATATTTCTACAGTATTCGCAATAAATAGGACAAGTCAGCTTATTTCTAAATCACTCTCAATATTCCACTGAATTCTCTTGAATTTTAGCTAAGTTGCACACTGTACTATGAAATGCTTGGCAGATGCTGTCTTGTGTTTCACTGAGGTATTTCTTGCAGAGGATGGAATGGGGATGAAGGAAGTAAACTTGTATGCTAAAGACTATGAAATATGACTTAGTTCCAGCATAACTGTAACCGTGTTATTTTTCGCTTTTACAGCAAATGGAAACAAGGCTCAGAAAAACACAAGGAACTCTCATGAAATCACACAAGGTCTTTGTGCCTGAATGTGGATGTGCATCCAGCTCTGCTTGACTCTGGAAACCATGCTCTTTCCTCTGTGTGATGTGTTCACATGTCCATCCCACTCTTCATGAGTAGAAACTCTCCAGTCAAGCTTATTAAATCAAGTAACAAACAATGCACCCAAAGGCAGATACCAGCAGTATCTGGAGGCTGAGAGACTACGGCAAATGTCCTTCATGTGCCAAGTGTCCTGATAGTCAGTCTTTAAAGGAAAAGTAGGGTTTAACCTGTCATTAAAATACACATCCTACAGACACATCCGCCTCCAACGCATCACACTCCTCCCGCTCCAGGCCACAAGGAGCTTTGCTTTTTTCTTCTGCATGGATTTGAACAGTTTTTGACTTGCAAAAGTGGCCCCATTGTTTCATTCCTGTTTCCTGAATCTCTGAAGGAGATACAGATCCATGTGGTCTCAGTTGAGTAGACTAGGATTAGATGCTGACAGGAGATTCATTTTGACATGGAGACACTGCAGTCATGAACTTATTGAGGACTTTAAGTGCACGCCTGAGAGGCTGAGTTGAGTTGAATTCTATTGGTCAATCATATTTTCTTGCAAAGGGAAACCAGTCATCCTACAGACCCACTCAGACTTCAAACTGCCAATCCTTCCATCATCCTACTGATGTCCATGGTGTGTACTGTGATCTTTCTGGCTCTCAAAGCTTCTTGCAGAACACATTAGATCTACTTGAACAGGAAATCTGAGTTATTCTACACTGATGACACAAATTTTAAATGCTGGATCTGAAAACCAAAAACAGCAAAGATCACTAGAATGGCACATTTCCCTTCCTTGCTTACATTTGACAAATGGACAGATTGTTACCAAAGAGACATCCTTTCATGTCCTGCAAAGGACCAATAAAGCACTACGCACTGATGGACTGATGATCTCCCATGCCAAGGAAATAAAACTGGGGTATAGATGGGGAAAAAAAGAATGGAAGATAGAGCTATCAATTACTGTGCCTTGCATCGGAAGAGGAAGACGTCTGTCTGGATCAGAGACACCATGGAGGGAGGCTTTAAAATTCTCTTCAGTAGCTCTTCTTCTATCTTCAGAGTGGAATTAGATTAAATGAACACAGATGCAGTGCAGAGCCTATGGAGGATTTTTTTTTTTTCTCAAATCCTTCAAACCTGTGGGATTTTTCACATCACCACCATTTTACTCTTTCCATCTCAAATCCTTCCATGAGGACCTTAATCATAGTTCAACCCCTTGCTGGGCTGTCCGGAGGCAAAGACAAAGGCTCTCTTAGGCAGTGAAGACACTACTGCTTTCTTCTCAGTCGACCTCTCCATCGGTAATCAATGTTTATGACTGCAGTTACAGTGAAAATAGCAAAAGTCAATATTTGTGCTCCGTATCTGTCAGATAATAAACCTGGCCAGAGGCACGGCTGCGTGACATGTGCACACACCACAGAGGGGCTGGTTCCGCCTCCCAGCCCATCCTTCCAGACAGCTTGTCTAAAGATGGCGTCATATTTGTACAGCTGACATCCTCAAATCCCCCCTGTGTGTCCTTAGGGAAGCTCAGAATTTTTGTTTGATTTTTGATCCTGTTGATTCTGGCCTTTAGACTGGAAAAAAAAATTGCTAAAAAAAAGAAGAAGAAAATATGAAAGTAAGAAAATGAAACAAGACAGAATAAACATTCAGAAAATCTATCTAACAGTCCTAAATTAAATGAGAAAGTCCGCCCCACAGCAGTTACCCACTCCAGTCCAAGGTCCACTGAACCACAGCTCAAAAGCAGACTAAATTGTGAAGTTTTGTTGTTTACACCTTTCCTGTTTCCTAAAAGGATAGTGAAAGGCAAGGACATGCTGAGAAGATTGTAATGAAATACTCTAAAACCAGCTGTGAAACCAGAGTTCCTTTTGAGGGTTGGGTTTTAGTTAAAGATCTGGGTTTCAGGTTTAGCTCTGTGACCTGGAGCGAGCATCTTATGGTAAAGAGACCTCAGATTACTCATCTATAAGACAGAGACATTCATAGATTCCAACCTATAGAATTGTTGAAAAATCGAGATAACGTGGGAGGAGAATTTAGTGTACCAAGTGACACAAAATACCATTGATGGTTATTATTAAAGCACGGTGATCTTTTTAAAATGAACTAGCACTGCTTGTTCAACCCCTCAGCCTGGTTAAGTGAATAACACAAATCACTAAAAAAAAAAAAAGCAAGTGTGGAAAGTCAGAACCCAAGTTTTATAACTCACTTGTACGTTCCTTTACTATTATTATTAATCTTCTGTAGCCTGATTCTTATGCATTTCCATCTTGTTTAATATTTCCAAGTGTGAATTATTGCCCTAGTCTGGGGACACCATCGTCATAATTTTTTTCTGCAACTTGAGCCTGAATTTTCACTCAGGAACCCTATAGCATTTCACAGCCTTTGTGCAGTCCCTCCCATAGGAACTGTGGTCCCTCCTTCCCTCTGCTGTAATTTTGCAGTCAACAAGTTCTCTCTATCTAAAAGTGACACATTTTGCAGGATGTGAAAGTGACACATTTTAAAGTAGATCAAATGCTCTGCAATAGATGAAAGGATCTTAGGCGGTACGAGGATGAAATTCTGTAGTTCTAAAAGTCATTTATTTTAACACGTATTAGAGAAAGTATAATAGCAGATCGAACCTATGATTTCCCAGATATTTCCCTTTAGGCTGAGAATAAAAGAATGTAAAGTAAAACAATAAGTCATTTAATAATGATTAAAGAATCTCAGCCTGGCAGCAAACCTTTGTAATCCCAGCTATTTGAGAGGCCAAGGCAGGAGGATTGCAAATGGATAATATGAAGAGACTCCGTATCGAAAAGGAAAAGATTAAGGAGAAACCAACGAGGCAGCATGTGCTTGCTCCTATTTTTCAGTTCTATATAGTTCAATTGACTCTCGTGTTAATTAATTAACACGAGAGTCAATTGAACTTTTGCTGAGCAAAAGCGTCCAGAAGCCTACTGACTACCTTCAACTTTCCAAGGTTCTCCTACCTCACTATGGTGACTGATGAGGCTGATGTTCTGGACAATGCAGGTGGAAGATGGAGAGCTGCATCAGCTTCGGTCCCTGAGTGATGGTGTAGAGAAGAGTCCTCATGGACCCATGACGGTGTTATATGAGTAAGACACAACCTTTTTTTTTTAATTTACTAAGTTTTGGAGATTGCTAATGAGCCATCAAAGTGATATGAGAAAAACCATGTAGGTGGCCACAGCAGTATTTAAGATTGTATTTTCCTCCACTGCCCCCACATAGCAATGGTTTTGAGTCTTTTTTACAATCCTGTCAACTCTTCTGTAGGCTTCTCATTTGTCAATGGCTTTCTTCAAATAAAATGTTCCGGGATGAATACAGCCCAACAGATGTATCTGGAATCATTTCTTTTCAATCTTATTAACTCAGCTTTGAGACATAAGGCTTTCTCAGTCCTCCATCCCATAGTTGCCCATATTAAACATATGCTACATAAAATCCTTTTTGTTCATCTCTCTAAAGACTTACCATTTCCATCTTTTCCTTGAGTGGATCATTTATTGTGGTTGGTCAATATTTGATCTATTTTGATCCTTTAAGGTGAGTTTATAGAGATATTTTTACAACTATTGTTTTCTTGTGTTTTTTGTTTGTTCTCAGTTATACATGACAGCAGAATGCATTTCAACTCATATGCACAAATGAGCTTCTCATTTCTCTGGCTGTACACAATGTGGAGTAACACCATTTGTGCAATCATACATGCATATGGGGTATTAATGTCTGTCTCATTCCACCCCTCCCATTCCCTCACTCCCCTCTGCCCAATCCAAAGTTCCTCCATTCTTCCCAAACCCCCCATTATGGATCAGCATCCACACATCAGAGAAAACATTTGGCCTTTAGTTTTTGGGATTGGTTTACTTTGCTTAGCATGATATTCTCCATCTCCATTCATTACCTGCAAAGCCATAATTTCATTCTTCTTTAAGGTTGAGCAATATTCCATTGTGTATATATACCACAGTTTCTTTATCCATTCATCTGTTGAAGGCCATGTAGCTTTGGTTCCATAGTTCAGCTATTGTGAGTTAAACTGCTATAAACATTTATGTGGTTGCGTCACTGTAGGATGCTGATTTTAAGTCCTTTGGGTATAAACTGAAGAGTGGGTTAGTTGGGTCAAGTGGTTGTTCCACTCTAAGTTTTCTGAAGAATCTCCACTGCTTTCCAGCATGGTAGCACCAATTTGCACTCCCACCAGCAATGTACAAGTGTACTTTTCCCCCACATCCTCGCCAACACTTATTATTGCTTGTATTCTTGATGACTGCCATTCTGACTGGAGTGAGATGAAATCCTAGAGTAGTTTTGATTTGCATTCCTTTATGCAACATAAAATCATCCCACCATGCTTTGTGTGTTCTACATGTTGGAGTAGCATACTTTCCTTCAAGTAAAGCAGTGCTTCTTAAAGTAAGCCACACAACTCCTTAAACACTGAGAAATCAGAAATGTCTTCCTAGAGGTTGGAAATAGAGTTGTATTCACTTGAAGCAAAGGTGATATTTGTTTTAAGAAATATTTCCATGTGATTTTTTTTCATTCAGTGTAAAACATATCAGTGCTTATGGCACAATTTTCTCCAAAATCATTAAGTTGATATTATAAGAGAAGGACAGTGATTATCTTGTGTCTGGCATTGGATAAGATTCAAAAGCATTTCAAGAGAAAGAAAGGAAGGCAAAAAGAAAGGAAGACAGGGTGGGAGGGAGAGAGATGAAGTAAGAGAAGGATGAAAGAAAGGAGGAAGCGAAGATAAGGAGAGGAAAAAGGGGAATGAAAGAATATAGGAAGCCTGTTCTTGGCTAATATTGTATCATCTGCCTCCAATAGATCTCCTGTGATATTCTTCCTGTTTTCAACATATATTTAGTAATTCTCATTTATATACTCCCTTCTTTCCATTATTGTATTTCCATTTGAATATATATATATATATATATATATATATATATTGCATTATGTTGCAATACAGGTTCATTTATTTAGAAAATATTCTTTGAGTACTAATTATACATCATGAACTTTGCTAGCCACAGTAAACATAGCAACAAGCAAGACAAAGGGGGTCACAGTCCTTAGGAAATTAGAGATCAGATCCTCGGACCTTCTACAGGTTTCCTTAGGCATCTTTTGTCTTCCTCCTCATCAGAGATCCTTGTGGTTTGAGCAGCTGGAGCTCGTAGTGCAAGGACTATTGCATTGAAATGCTTCTAGATGCAGAGTCATGACTCACTGTTCTCTGAAAACCCACCCAGCCTTCAGTCTCAGCGAGCTGTCGTCTTTTAAACATGCCTGTGTGCTCCTGAGCCGTCAAGTTCCACTGAAGCCAAAGGTGGACATGCTTGGTGCAGGCGGGGAGAAACTGAAAAGGACCCCTGAGTGAGCATCATGGACCATGAACACAAGGTCCTTCTCCAGATCTGCCGCCTCAGACTGAAGCATGGTGTGTGAAATCACTCACATGATGATTTGACCAGCTGGTGGTAGTTTGGGGGGAAAAAAAGAAAAAAACCGTTATGCCATTTCTTTTTGAACCAGAAAACATTTCAAGAGTCTCACTGTATTATTATAAAGAATTCTACAGTTTTTATTACAACAGCTCACTGTATAGATATTTTAAAATATCTGTAAAAATAGAAGAAAATTGAAAAAAACTAGGATATTCACTACTCAGGGGTATCCATAATTTCTGTAGAACTTTCCATACTGAAACTTCTAAATTACAAATATGATGGTATTTACATTTCATAGTGTTGAATTTTATACCATAATACCACCTAATATGGTTCTTCCTATTTCAGGTAGATATTTCCCATTATCTAATGAGACACAGTTTTAATAATAGTGTAGGATACTGTCATTTCATTTATTTTAATAATACCTTTATGTGCAAATATTAAGCAACTTTCAAATTTTTAGTATTATGAAGTTTGGTTCGATGAACTTTCTAATAATAACATTTTGACATAAATCGTTATTTCCTTGGGATAGGTTCCTACTAGGAACTTTATTGAGTACATTTCTAAGTCTGTGTAGATTAAGTTTTTAAGGTTTTTGGTACCTATTCCAAAATCACTCTAGGAAGTTTGTGTCAATTTATATTACAAACATCAAGGCCATTTTTATGTAAATTCCTGCAGTTAGCAAGGAACATTACTATAAAAATATTTTCTTCCTGAAAAACAAATCATGACATCTCATTTCTTCTTTTGTGAACTGATTTTTCATTCTTGTTTTGTTTTGGCTAGAATGTCTTCATAAATTAAAGTCATGTGTGTGTGTGTGTGTTCTGTTATCTGTATTTACCCTTATGTATTAAGAATATTCATGTTATCATAGATAATGAAAATATTTTCTCAGATTTTTGTCCTTTGAATATTAATTTGTTTACCTGCAGCTTTCATTTTTATGCAGCAAAATATATTCGTATGGTTGCCTTTCATGAGACATTTATTTGGTTTTTGTCTTTAAATCTCTTTCTCTTCAAAAGTCCCATGAAAGGGTTAACAAGTGGAGAGGGCATTAATCAGTACTGAAAAATTGAGTCGTATGGATTTCATATGATGGAATGTTAAAAATTACATGATAGGAGTTTCTATAGGAGTTTCTATAAGATATAGAACAAGCAGCAACTGTAAGGAAGGACTGATTAGCCCTTGAATTCTACACAATTAATTGAGAGCAAATACAGCAAACTTGGGTCCAATTATAAGTTTTTCAAATTTGCTTCCTCGTATATTTTATTTTCAAATTTTCTATAGTAAGGATATATTTTTATATGCACTGATGCAAAAAAAATCAGAATATATAGGTGAACTTCAGGGTTAGCATATAGGGTTAGCATATGGTTGTTATTTAATATACGGATGTAGATTGCAACATTCAGTCTATGGCCTTCATCTGCATAAAGCAGTGATTCTCAACTAAGTGATTTTGTTTCCCACCACCAATTCCAGGGACATTTAGCAGTGTCTGGAGGCGTTTCTGATTGTCACAGCTAGGGGGATCACAACTAGTGTTGGTGGATAGAGACCCAGGACACTGTTGAACATCCACAAGGCACGTTAGCCCCTCACAAAAAGGGGTTATTTGCCAAAAATATTAATAGTGTCAAGACAAGGAAACACCAGCGTAGAGGCTTTGAGAGAAGCAGTTTCCAAACAGCCTGGGATGTAGCAATCCAGGAAGAACACAGGACAATTTATTGAGGTGAAAGAAAACAACACTAAAATTTCAATTTATATTACATTTTATTCAAAAATGGTATTCATTTATATTAGAACTTAAAGTGTAGATGGACATTGCTCCTTTTACATGGGCCAAGTGTCCCTCCAAGCACACACTGCATTCATCCTGAACTGTCCTAAGGGATGGGAGAGTGTCCTCTCCTTTCCAACTTGTTTTCCTGTCTGCTTCTTGATCACTGAGACATCCAGCAGTTTCCCTGTGCCAGACTGAGTGCTTTTATGGATGACATTATCTGGTTGTGATTCAGCTACTTCTCAACATCACCACCAATAGCTTTAATTGATCTCAGAGAGAAATCAGGTTAACTGAAGAGAACATTTTATAACGCAAACATAACAAGAAACTAAAGCCAGAGCTGACACCCGCCACAGAGCAAGCTCTTTGAGAGTCATACGACAAGAAGAATTGACAGAGCAACCTTGACCATCAAGTGGCTTCATCAGTTCTGGAGGAGAGGAAGAGGGTATGTATGGGGCAGCTACTGAAGACTGGCTACCCCTCTCCCCCATCCACTTCCATAGATGTGTGATATGAGCAACCCCACAGGTCCTCACTTTTTTTAGAAAAGCCCCAAGGAAAACTTAATGCTCCCAGGTATTATCAAAAACAATGGAATAATCTTCCAGCAGTCAGTGGCCTCTAATTAATACCAACAGAGGCCAAAAAGTCAGAAATTTAATGGGAAGATCCAGGAAAGACACAGCCAAAGAGATCTGTGCTAAAATCACAGCTGTTTCTGGTGGTGCGGGGGAAGACCATCAACATGCCGACAGAGGGTGTGCCTTCTCAGCACCAGTGGGAGCAGGAACTTCTGAGATACTCGTCTCTGGAGACATGCAAGGCAATATTACCCTGAGATGCAGAAGTCTCCCAACCACACTGATCCAAAAGTAAGAGGTGAAGATCTTATTTGCTGAGAAGGCGTATTAGTTGATTTGCGCTGCCATAATGAAATGCCATAGACAAAGTCACTTAAACAACAGAAATTAATGTTTCTCACAGTTCTGGAGACAAACAAACAAAAATATCCAAGATCAGGATATGAGCGTGATTGGGCTCTGGCGAGGTCTCTCTCTCTCTCTCTTTGTGATTTTCAGATAGCTTCCTTCTCATTGTGTTCTCACAGGGCCTTTCCTGAATGTGTCAACCTGAAGAGAGAGAGAGAGATACAGAGAGAGAAAGCTCTCTGGTGGCTCGTCTTAGGAGAGCACTAATGCTATCATTGGGGGCCCACCCTCATGACCTCATAAAGGGCTAAGGAGACAGTAAAGATCTTCCTGTCCATGTGTCTACTGTGACCTCTGTGTATCCTTGATGGAATATCTAAAGAAGCTGACTTTTCAGGGGGTTTGACTTTCTCTTGAGAACTCATTCACTTATCTCAAGGCTATATCACTTCTCCTGGGGATCTGGCCAGTCATTTTGGGGTTGGCAAAGTGTCCTCGAGGGGATCACTAGGTCACGAAAGTTGTTAGAAGGGAGCTTTCTTTGTCCTAACTTGTATTTGAGGAACCTCATTGGGAATAAGACTTTGGAGTCTCATCCATGGAGAGGACACTCTGCCTGGGACTTTCCAGTCAGGACCTTGAAAATCTGTCCTGGAACTTCCCAGCTACATGATGTCTGGTGTTGATGTTTCCCCTGATTGGTGATGTCTTTTCTTCTCTTTCTCTCTCACCTATCACTTTTACTTTTGCTTTTGCTTCAATATTACTACTAAAATAAATGCTATATTATGGAGTGTCCTTATTGTCTATCGGATCTGACTTTGCCAAATTCAGCAGCTTTACACATAGGTAATGTATTAACATTACACTCTCTCCCAAAGGCCCCATCTCCAAATACCATCACACTGGGGATGAGGGCTTCAACCTACACATGAGGAACACAAATATTCAGTTCATAAAAGGGGGCTTAAACACAACCCTTCAGTGTATTGCTTCTAAACTACACAGACTAAGTAGCCAGCCTTAGAAAGTAAAGCAAATCTGGTCCTGTGCTGTGGTGCACACCTGTAATCCCAGTGGCTCAGGAGGCTGAGGCAGGAGGAGTGTAAGTTCAAAGCCAGCTTCAGCAACTTAGGGAGGCCTTAAGCAACTTAATGAGACCCTGTCTCAAATTTAAAAATACAAAGGGCTGGACATGTGGCTCATGGGCTAAATGCCCCTGGGTTCAATTCAAAAAAATAAATAAAATTTTTAAAAAGCCACCCAAATCTGTAGACACAAATAGTGGATTATGGTTGCTTGAGTGGGGAAGACGGAAGGAAAGAGGAGTGACTGTGAGTGAGGAGATTTCTTCCATGGGAGATGAAAATGCTCTAGATGTTTGAAAGTTGGATTGTACTGATAGCAGTAAAACTTGGTAAATACATTAAATATACTAAAATTGTTGAGTTGTACACTTTAAATGAATTTAATGGCATGTAAATTACAATTCCAAAGAACTTATTTTTAAAAACATCTTATGAAATAATAACAGCCTCACCTAGCTGAATAATAGTTCAGTTAATCATCTATATCATCTCTTAAATGAGGATCTTTCAACCTACTTCACGGAAAGTTGACAAAATTCTTCTTAGGTTTTGTGATTTATTTCTAGGTAGAGAGTGGAAAAGAAAGAGTGACCTTCCAACTTCTTTTTCTCAGATTCCAAGGTACCATATTTTGGAATATGGTTCATGTCCTGAACAACACCAAAACTTGCTATAAAGCTAGACTAATCAAGACCTTGTGGTACTGATATAGGATAAATCTATAGACCAAAGAATGGAATTGGAGGGCTAAAATAAAACATAAATTCAGTCATGGTTGATTGGTTTTCAACAGTGATGCTAAAAACATTCATTATGAAAATCGCTTTTATAATAAATAGTATTGGTATAAGACACCCATTTGTAAAAGCATGCAGCTGGACCCCTACCTCACAGCATTGGCAAAAATTAACTCAAAGTGAATCAAACAACTTAATGTATGAGATAAAATTAGAAAACTGTTATTAGAAAAGGAGAAGAAGATGAAGAAGAAGGAGGAGGAGGAAGAGGAAGAGGAGGAGGAGGAGGAGGAGGAGAAAAATTAAACTTTGTAGAGACTTGTTCGAACTTCTAGAGTTGGTATAAAGATTATTTTAAAGTAAAAATATTGGAGCTAAAGACAATACAGAAAAAAATCATATCTGCACACCCTTATCTGATCAAAGGAAAGTCACCAGAAAACACAATTACCATTTACTCTCTCCCAGAGAGCTGCCTGCAAATTTAGCTGCTGTGAAGGTAGACAACCCAGTCCCATGAGCATCAAGACCACAATAGAAAACACTCTTTCAATTAGTTTGTAGATTCATAATAAGTGAACCCAAGTTGGAAGTGGAAAAGTTTTCTTCCCAGTAACCTCATCAAAAATAAATTTTTTGTGTGTTTCACATGGCACTATCAAGAAAGTGAAAATAAAACTCAAATAAAAACAAAATGTTCAACATTTTTAGCAATTATAGAAATGCAAAGAAAAACTACTTTAAGATTTCATCTCACCCCAGTCAGAATGGCAATTATCAAGAATACAAATAACAATTAATGTTGGTGAGAATGTGGGGAGAAAGGTACACTCATACATTGCTGGTGGGAGTGCAAATTGGTGCAGCCACTATGGAAAGTGGTATGGAGATTCCACAGAAAACTTGGAATGGAACCACCATTTGACCCAGCTATGGCACTCTTGGTTTATACCCAAAGGACTTAAAATCAGCATACTACAGTGATGCAACCACATCAACATTTATTAGCAGCTGAATTCACAATAGCTCAACTATGAAACCAACCTCGATGCCCTTCAACAGATGAATGGATAAAAAAAATGTGATATATATAATATTACATCATATGTATGATGTAATAATATATGATGTAATATTAACCTTGAAGAATGAATGTATGGCATTTGCAGATAAATGGGTGGAACTGGAGAATATCATGCTAAGTGAAATAAGCCATAATTTTCTTCTCAATGTAACAAAGAGGAGAGAGCACACCACATCATAGTGAAGGGTATATGGAAAAGCACTGGGGCACTTAGGAAGCAGTGGGACATACTTAATGTATGTAAAATAAGCAGATGTCTGGAAACATAAAGCAAATTAGTTGTCAGGAGCTAAGGATAGAGAGAATTAGGGAGTGATTGGTCATGGAATTTCTTAATAGGATGATAAAAATATTCTGGAATTAGTACTGATGGTTGCACAACCTTATGAATATTCTATAATTTGTACATTTTGAAAGGGTGAATTCTATGGCAAATAAATTATATCTCAATTAAAATTTCACAGGCCTTGCTAGTGGTTAGGAAAGTTCTCTGTGACAAAATATTCTGTTTAATACAGAGAAAAATGATTTAGGGGAGAATGCATTTTGGAGGGAATTTATTTTTTAGAATTTTTCTCTAGTCAAAATCAAGTTCTTTAGGAAAGTAGACTTTTAAAAAATCTTGATTTAATGCAATAATCTGTTTAAACCATTTCTTGTGGCTAAAACAAAATACAATTCACCTCATATGATAGAATGAATGCATGGAATCAACCTAGATGTCCATCAGCGGGTGAATGGATAACAAACAGGTGGCATATGCACATGGTATGTCATTCAGCCACAAAAAGAATAATAGTCTCTCACCTGCAGCAAGATGAATGGAATTAGAGGACATTAAGTGAAACAAGTCAGACACCAAAAGACAAATATTGTATGCTTTCTCTCATGTGTGAGAGCTAAAAATAAGTTGATCTTACTGGAGAATAATGATTTTTAGAGACTGGAATTGGTGATAGAAGGGAAGGTGGGTGGATTGGATCAAGGGCACCGAAACACAATTAGATAGAAGGGGTAAGTTCTGGTGTTGGGCAGCATAGTGGAAGCACTGTAGTTCACTACTACCTATGATGTATTTTATGGAGAATTACAAGAGATGAGCTTGAGGGCTCCAAACAGAAAGTAAAGGTAAGGAGATGGAAATGGTAATGACCTTGATTTGATCAGTTTACATTGTACATGTGGAAATATCACATGGTAGCCCAAAATATGAACCATTAGGACAATAATTAAAAATAATATAATGGCTATTCGTTCTCCCCTATTTTTGGTGAATAAACTCCATCTACCCTAGGTCCCCTTTGAAGCTGTACCTCCATGGGATATATGAGTTAGGCCTGACCAAACTAAGGCATGCTATTACCACAGAGAAAAAGCTAGGTTAAGGCATTCAGATCAAACTACCAGTTAATCCCTAGGCAGGCCCAATTCTGAGATTCTCACCTGAAGAAAAAGGATGTGACATTACTCATGGAATTGAACCTGGCGGGACATATCTCATAACTCCTGGAATCCAACTGTAGTGAGTGAAATCAACTTGAAGGACTGAACCAAGACGTGGAGAGGGAGACTAGGTCATGGTGTCATTGCTTATGAACCTGGAAGAAGCCATGACGGTTCAGTTTTGAGAAGCAACAATATTTTATGTTGGTGGAAGTTGATTTCAACTGAATTCCTTGCTATTTGCAATTAAATAAACCCTAAAAGAAATCCAGAAAATAAATTCAGAAAAAAAAATGCAAATAATATAGCCCATTAATGATCTTGATTAGAAACAAGCAACAGTTCATAAATCACTACTTTTATAGGATCCTGTTGCTCAGCTATGGTTAGCTACATTGCACATATAAAATTTAGCATTTTTGATCAATTTTTTTTCCAAACAATGATGAGAGTAATAACAAATTACTCAACAGTCATCTAGATTGCCAAAGAGCAGAATGAAGAACTAGAATGCAAGTCTTCTGGATCTCGTTAAAAACTGAGTCATCTCCTTGGTAAGCTAAAATTATCACCTTTTCTGGTCTTTAAAGTCATTAAACCATTTCCACCAAAGGCTTACAGATCATGATTTTGCTTTTTATAGAAAAGGGAAAAAAAAATCTTTGTCCAAACATAAATGTAAGAACTTTTGGGTCCTGGAATTGTTTCTGAATGTCAAATACTGTGCTCTGTGTAAACTGTCAGACATTTATCTTATTATGATCACCTTCTGCTTTTTCTCTTTTGGAAAGATATTTGAAAGGGGAGAGAGAGGGAGGTGTCTTTCTAGGCACAGCAGACTAGCCTTAGGTGTTGGTCGGCAGCCCTCAGTTGGAATGACAACTCCAGCTGTTGATAGGCTGCAAGAAGACAGGAGAGAGAGAATGTAATTCATCAGACCACTGGGCAAATGGGCTTGTCTTAATGTTACCATTTTCCTTATGGTCATAATAACCCCCTGCATTGCACACCTGGAATAATTTAACTAAGTTTGACCGATCAGATGAGAAATTATTTGGGAAGTATGTGCTCTCTCTTTTTCTGCCAGTTTTTAACCTTGAGCAAGTCAATGTACACTCTCTGAGGCTGGTCATATGCTGGCATATTACTGAAAGACGTCCACTTTCGTGCAAATTGTGGCTTTTACTGCCTCTGACCGTGTTAGCCCAGCTCCTGATTCCACCCAATAGGAGACACCAAGGTCACCAGCTGGCAAAGAGATCACAAGCTGTTTATTGTTTTTGTTTCCCATTGAATTAATTGCCACCCTTTAACATGCATGAATTCACCCATTCTGGCCTCTCTTGGAATGTCAGGTTTGGTTCAACTAGACTTCCATTTTCATATGACAACAGATGTCTGGAGTCAGCCCTTTAGCCAAATGACATGCCTTTGAATTTGTTGTGGTTTCCTGTACACTTGACGCTTCCATCTCATTCACTCTTGCTGCTTGCTTGGACCCTGGAGATTTTGAGTTTGCACTTCTTAAAAGAACTACTAAGAAAATTGGCCAAAAATTATTAACCAGGCCCATATTATTAAAAGCTACTTCCTTTGTTAGACTCATTCAGGTAGGACTGTTTTTAATATCACTTTCTCTTTACATATTTTTTTAAAACTTTCCTTTCTTTTTAGCTGTATTATAAATAGCTAACTTCTACCTTAGGAAGCTCACATCTGAACAGGATGTTTGAAATAATAATCAGTCACAAACTGATTCTTTATCTCCGTCTCACAAATGGAGAATGTTTCTTGCTGTCTCCAGCCATGTGTTAATGGTTTCTCTGAGGTCACCTGTACAGATAGATCTTTTGAATTTCTCTTGGAACACATGTGGTTTTAAGCTAGATGTTAATTGGAAACATTTATAGTGTCAAACATTTGATTAATGCTCTGGGTTTTAATTGAAAGGAATAAGCATTTCTTAAATCAACTCTGCAGAGTAATATGATTTGAAAATAAGGTTTCTAAAATAGATTAATATTTTATTTGAAAACTGAGTAATATTTTCAAAACAGTTCTCATGATTTAGTGCTGGTTTGCCATCACCCCTTTAAGCAAATATTTTGGAGACAATTATCAGCCAATTGATAATTAAGAAAATAATCAAATGCCAATAAATTTAATACTGCTTTTGGGTTAATGGTCAGAAACAACTCAGAAACATGCTGAAGTTAATTTCATGCAACTGTGAGTTTTGGGTACAATGTAAAACTTTGTACATGTACGTGTTTTCCTCCCTGAGGAGGAAAAGTTCACTGTCTCACCTCTACAAGGAGAACTACGCTGCATGGCTAGGACCCTGTAAACTCAAACGACTAGCATATGGCAAGGGGACCAAACATGGGGTGAAATTCTGTAGGTGTGAGAAGTCCAAAGTGGGACTCAGTTGAGTTCAGAAGAAAGTACGTGTTGACTTTAATTTTTGTTCGTGAAGAGCACAAATTGGGTCTCCAGATGGTGCCCTGCAGACATAATTAAGCAATGCAATAAATCACATGGCAGTGACATAGCAATTATTCTTGGGCCTTCCACCTCTCCCTTGTCAGGTAATGGGAAGACGCACCCAGACATTCTTTCAGGTGTTCTGAAACAATGATGTGCCATCTATTAGGGGTCTGCAAGGGGGATACTGCCATTAACATTTTACCGTCAGCCAGGACAGATAATAGGTGCAAGATGTAGTCTGGTGCTGAGATATCAATCCTCACTGTTGTGGTGTATTTAATATGGTGAAAAAGAAAACAAATGGGGAAAAAATGTTACAAAGCCATGTCTACATGATTGCTACAGATTGCTATAGAACATGCAAATAGTTCTTTGATTTTTACACCATCAAGCAACTTGCTTTATAATTTTTTCCTCACTGAATTCACAACCTGATTGGTTGGTTTGGAAACATTTATTCCTCATCTCTTTGTTCACTTAACATGTGTGTATTTCAATGTCCCTCGAACTCAAGCAAGGCATAAACATCTTTAAAAATCCCAAGAATAGATCCATAGACCTACCTTTCCCCACAACTAGGATACATGGACATTTCCTTGAAAAAACACTGACTTAAGAACTTAAAATACTATTCCATGCAACGTCTGACCATGCTAAATATTCAATCCAAAATAGAAATAAATTTCATTTTTTATATTGGGTTAAAATATTTTCTAATATTTTCAGGATTTAAGCAAAAACACTTCCATGTTTGGACATGAAAAGTCTCCTGAAAACCCCCATGCTGATGCAGGAATTCTCAGAAGTAAAATGCAGGGGAGGCATGACTGGACAAAGCAGTCACTAGGGGCATGCCTTTGTGGTTTAGATTTTGTCCCTGGTGGTTTGCTCTCTCTCTCTCTCCACTCCCCAGCCACCATGAGCTGAGCAGTGCTTCTGCACCATGCCATTCCTCCATGATGTTCTGCCTCACCTTGAGCCCACAGCAATGGAGTCAGTAGATCATGGACTGAACTTCTGAAACCATGAGTCAAAATAAACTTTTCCTCTTCTAAGTTGTTCTTGTCAAATATTTTGGTCACAGCAACAAAAAGCTGACTAACATGAACATAATTTTTTTAAAATGTTCTTTAGCTTGAGAAACTACTGATATGTTTTAAGTACTTCTTATGTGTCAGGTGCCATAATAAGTCCTGGGTCTACAAAACAATAGAATCCTTCAAAAAGACAAAGAGGATCAGAAGAGATTTTCTGTGTTCTCATAAGACCTGTATATGGTTATGAGTTCTTGGGTTACCTTAGTGAAATTACAGGGCTTCCTGCTTTGGATAACAGAACTGAAAAACTGCCTACATGTTGGAAAGAACATGCTTTAATTACAGGAAAGGAAGGTCTTCTGTTCTCAGTATCAACTAGACCCTTCTGTTAGTTTCCCGTAGCTGCTGTAATAAATTACCAGAAATGTAGTAGCTTAACACAACACAAATTTATTATCAGGGAATTCTGGGGTCAGAAGTCTGAAATCTGTTTCACTGAGCCAAGGTCAAGATGTCACCAGGGCCAGTTTTTTCTAGAAACTCTAGGGGAGAATCTGTTCCTTGCCTCTTCAGAGTTCTGGAGGCTGCCCACATTCCCTGGCTCATGACCCCTCCCTAACATCATGCAACCTCCTCCTTCCATCATTGTCTCTACCTCTCTCTAGTCTCTCATATGCCTCCCATAAGGGCCCATATGATTAAATTAGGCCCAGTGGGACAATACAGTTTAATCTTCTCATTTGAAGATCATTGAACTAGTCACATCTGAAAGTTCCCTTTGCTGCATAAGATGACATTCACAGGTTCAGAGGACTCAGATAAAAACATCTTGGGAGGTTGTTAGTATTTAGCCTACCACAGTCTTTTAGAACTGAAATCTCTTTTCCCCATCCTGACCCCATACCTTTAACCACAGATCCCGACAGTGCTTGGATACCACTTCACTGTGACAGTCAAGTCCCCTGAACAGCTCATCTCCTTTTCCACCCCAAGTCTGCTCGACAACACCATTCTCCTCTTTTTAGCATCACTATCATTGTAGCTTCCAACTCTGAAACCTTATTGTTATTTCTAAAAATGTCCATCTATTCTCTATTCCCGACCTTCTCTCAGCTTCCTAAGACACAATATTCTACCTTTGAAATGCATCCCCATGGAGCCCTTTGCTCATCTCAACTGCTACAAGTTCTTACCCACAACAGCAAAACATCTTGGTGAGAACTGAATAAGATTCCTAATTAAATGCCTGAATTTGTAAGCCAGTTGGCTCTTGATTCAAATTAGAAGCACTGAGAACAGGGCTGGGAATGTATTTCATTTTATACTGGGAAACATTTTCTAATATTTTTAGAGAATTTTTACAAACATTGTTATGGTTTGGACATGAAGTGTCTACTAAAAGTCCCCATGTTAATGAAGGAATATTCAGAGGTAAAATGCAGGGAGGGCATGGCTGGATGAGGCAGGTGCCTGCCTCATGAGCATGAGGCCTTGGGCTCAATCCCAAGGACTGGCTGAGCAGGGGAGAGGAGAACAAATACCTAGAATAAAATTTGTCTTGAAATTCAGTGGTATCTGTGATGAAGCCTAAATGGTACTTTCAATTGCTTAATCACTGAATCTGTAATTTCCTTCCTTCCTTCCTTCCTTCCTTCCTTCCTTCCTTCCTTCCTTCCTTCCTTCCTTCCTCTCTCTCTCTCTCTCTCTCTCTTTCTTTCTTTCTTTCTTTCTTTCTTTCTTTCTTTCTTTCTTTCTTTCTTTCTTTCTTTCTTCTTTCTCCTTCCTTCCTTTCTTCTTCTTCTTCTTCTTCTTCTTCTTCTTCTTCTTCTTCTTCTTCTTCTTCTTCTTCTTCTTCTCCTTCTTCTTCTTTTCTTTCTTTCTTTCTTTCTTTCTTTCTTTCTTTCTTTCTTTCTTTCTTTTTCTTTCTTCTTTCATAAAATGCTTTTGGAATGTCAAGGAGACACCACAATAGATACTGTTTTCTCCTGTACAGCTTGTCTACACATATCCCCTTCAGAAACCTTTATTAGACACCTAATAGTTGAGGCATGTGATTTAACTACTTCGTCGTTGAGTGACTTGTTTCTAAGTTCACAAATTCTTTGAGAACAGAGACTATTACAGTTCATAGAAAATACAATTAAATACATAATAAGGCTAAATAGAATCATTCAGAGTTCAAAGAATTTAAATTCAGTGTTTGTAAGGAAGGTTTTCTTAAAATTTAACTAAATTTCTACCAGCTATAAGCAAACCTCATCTTTGTAGGTAATGGTTTCTGAAACATACATTCAAAGAGAGAAGGTTTTGGGGAGCTTGTTAAGCTTAGCTCATTTTTTTAATCTTCCTATCCAACCATGATTTCATAGTAACACTATATATTTTTAACAATGAATTTTCTCTCTCATTCATAATCTTAGCTGATTGACATAGGAATAACATAAACCTCTAATAGTGAAATCCTACTTCTGTTCACACATAGAACACTATAAATTAGCTTAAACATTCATTACCTAAGAATACGCTTTGAATCATACTTAGACAACCTCAAGAATTTGAATTCTTGATTTGACTTCTCATTGAGCCTATAAATATCAGTTTTGAAAATACTGCTTCAAACACTTCCCAGGATTGACTTTTATTCTAAAAGTGTAAGCCACTGTGTGTTTGTGTATAGTGGGAAACAGCATGTAGGATTTAATGTTTCATTAGTTGGAGTTTATAGTTGGCTGAAATATTAAAACAACAAGAACAAAAGAGGGTTAGAGTTGCCTTTCCTTTCAAAATCTCTTTCATTAAATTCCTTGATATTGTCTTAAGGACTTATAAACCCTGAAATGATATAATATATGAAAGGTTCTTTATAATGAGAAATAAGAATGTTTTTAAAAATATCACCCAATGTGTTCCTTTTCTTTACCAGTAAGTTGGTTTCTCATTCCCCACCACAACACACCATTGAGGAAGGAAGTTAAGCCATAAGGCTAGGTGTCCCCAAGAACCAGAAAGATATTAGGAAGAGGAAGTTCCACTTGACAGGAAGTAGAAGTCTCACTGCTTCCATCTTAGAGGAGCATGGAAAGGGAAGAGCAACTGATGTAGGGGGAGGAGATCAGACTGAAAGCTTCCCCTCCACATCTATAGGATTGATTCACAAGAAGATGTTGTAGAGGTATCTACATGACTGCGGTGGACACTGTGTGCAGATCAAGAGGAATAGGTCTTCTTTTCCCACTGTATCCTGTGAAGATCATATCTTCTAGGTGAAAGATCTTCAGTGGTGTAGCAGTGACAGGTAGAGACAATTAGACAAATGAACTTGAGCTAACACTAGGGAATGTGGCCCACATCCTTACCTATGGTATGCTGGGATATGGAAAATTCCATATTCCTGGGATGAGATGTCAAAATGCTTAATGGATTGTGGGACTCATGTCCACTTGGATTTGAAAATATAAAATATTGAGAATTGGTTACCAGAAGTAAAGAAAAAAGATCATAGACTCCAGCTAGGTACCTTAGTTCTCCCATATATATGGACAGAAATTATTGAATGGGAAGATGAAATAAACTCTCATTGGTTATTTCCCCAAAGATTTAATAAATACAAGGTGACTGGTTAGTTCCCAAATACTAACAATTTAATTGGAAAGTTTAGTTACTGCCCTCAACTCTAGCTAACTGGATAAAGGCTTATGAGAAAGATGACATCATTCATAGAAAACAAAAAGTTACACATTTTTGAGCATCTAAATAAGTAAAGTTTTGAAATTTTCTACCTTTACAGATATGTAAGTTTTTACTTATGGAATTATTCATCCCCCAAATCAAAATGGTGTATATTGCACATAGGTATTGAATAAATATTTGATAAATGGCTCAGTGAATTCCAACAGATTCATGGGTATGGTATTAGAAATGCTAACACCTCACACAATCTTTTTCTCATCAGAATCAAGAGCATTTTAATGGGGGCCAGGGTGGAATTGGATATGATACTGGAAACTTTCTCCATTGAAAGATACATATGCTGTAGCTTTATTATTTAAGAATAATGGCCTATTATGGTCCCTGTAAAGACTACCATAGACTGTGTGTCTTAGAAACAACAGAATTTTATTTCTCACAGATCAGGAGACTGGGAAGTCCAAGATGAAGGTGCTTGTCAATTCAGTGTCTGGTGAGAGCTGTTTTCCTGGTTTATAGATAATCACTTTCTTAATGTACCTCCCAGAGTGAAAGGAATAAAGGAGCTCTCTGGGATCTTTGTCATAAGGGCAATAGACTCACTCATGAACACCTCACCTTCATGACTTTGTTGTCTCCTGACACCATCCCCAGTATCATCCCACTGATGATAGTCTTCATCATATGAATTTTGGGGACACACAAACATTCCATTTACAGCAGCCCTCTACAGTCTTCAGATACATTGAGTTATGCAAGATGGACACATGTAAACCCAAACTCCATTATGGAGGCAAGATGAGATTTACAGCAACTGTCTCACCAGGGACAGCCTCACATGAGTACATAAAGGTGCACACACCAGAGCATGGGAACAGATTGTACAGGGGCCATAAATACCTAAGGGAGGTGCTTGGAATTACTTTCTTGCCCACCAGGCATGTTGGAGCCACAACTCATAAATGTAGAACCCAAAGAAATGAGTGAGACAGCACATAATTCTCTGAGACAAGAACTGTGACCTCATTAAGAGGATTCAATAAAAAGACCCCTGTCTTCTCTCACTCCTTCCAACCACAACTGGAAAGGGAGAAGAGGGGCAGGGGAAAGAGGGAAAGAGGAGCTGTGTCAGAGCAGACCACCCAGCCCATTCCTCCCTCTCCCAAAGCCACTACAGCCGCAGGCCTGGCCACCCAAGCAGGAGGGAAAAGACAGAGGGTATTAGGAATGAGATGGGAGGCTTTAAATAAACAGGACTGATTCTTAAGATCCCAAATGAGACACTTCAAAAAAACCAAAAGGGACTGAAAAGTCAGAGAATCAAGTTGAGACATCGTTAAACATCCCCAATGCCCAGAATAGAGAATGTGGTTGGAAAAGTAACTAGAAAAAAATAAAACTGTTTCATGTTTGTACCACACACAAAAAAATTTTAGATCCCTCAATAAACTGTCTATACAAGGCTCATGTATCCTACATGTTTGGATCACTTTGAAAGTTTAAGGTGTTCATTGTAAGACCTAGTGCCTAGGAAGCACTTAATAAATGCTAACATCCTTCTTCCCTTCTTCTATATGATTTTCAATACATTTTTATCTTTATCTCCGTGAGAGGAAGGTACTCATATATAAATGTATAGGTATAAAATCATTTATATAAAAGTTATAAGATAAAACTATATATTATTGTGTTTGTGCATATATGCATACCTGTGTGTTCAAATGAAGTGGAACCTCACCATCATCCTTTCCTCTTTTCTATGATACAAGACTGCACCTCTCTACTGTGACCCACAGACAATGTCAGTCTACAGTGTTAGACAAAAATCAAGGATTGTGTGATATTCTAGGGGAAAAAAAAGTGCAAGTAAAACACAAAATTGTCAATGAAAACAGTCTTTTGAGAGATGAATGAGAGAACCAGTGAAACTAGGGTAAATATGGAAGGCTGGGACTGAGGAAGGAAGACTCGATCCTCTATGCTGCTGGTTTTCTTCCTCCCTTCTTCTCTTCTTTCCTCTCCCAGGTCCTATTTTCTTAAGCACCAACAACTGGGTTCTCTTATAAGTTAAATCTCACAGAGAAATCCAATGCACAAATCAGAAAAAGGCAAAAATTGCTCTGATTAAATAGAAAGGAGATCAGTGGAGTAGAGGAAGGGAATGGAGGGGAATGGAGGGACAAGCAAAGGAATTGTGATAAATGAAATTGACCAAATTATGCTATGTGCATATATGAATATACCACAGTGAATTTCACTTTATGTGTGTGTATAAAGCACCAATTAAAAAAAACAACAAAATAACTAGAAGGAAGACCAGGAGAGGAAGGGAAACAGGTGCAGGAAGAGGGGAAAAAACGAGGAAGCACTGGGGACTCAAATGGAGCCAGTTATATTCTGTGAAGATATGATTATGTCAAAATGAACGTTACTATTATGTATAACTATAATGCACTAATAAAATCATAAAAATTGATCTGGGAAGAGCTCTCTCTCAGAGCTCTCTCTGTTAGGGACCCTCAGGGTTCCTCCACTGGAACACTTAATATCTCTCCATGGAAAATGCCATTTTGAGCAGCAGGAAATTGTTTCAAGTATTTCAATAGCATGGTATTTTTTTATTTCAAAAAATTTAGTAAAAAGGTGAAGAATTGTTTTGGGGGAAAGTAAGACCCTGGTGGGATGACTTTGTACTGTGTCAAAGTGGCTTAGCTAGAACTATGTTTATAACAAAGGGATCTAGCAGACCAACCACAACTTTGAGGTTGGTTACTTTAAAGAACAAGAGAAGGATGTAGGTTTCAGTGTGCACTTCCTCTCTTACACTTCCCATCTATTATTTCTTCCCAATCATTTGCTGTACTGAATTTAAGTTCCAACACCAGAAGCAGAAGCAACAGGGACATGCCATCTGTTTCACCATCTCTCCTGATGTAGTAAAATCAAATCCCCATGGTAAACACCTTCTTTTATACCCATCTAGTGTTTCTCTCTCTGTAATAGAAGCCTGGGTAAAGCCATTAGTCAATGGTGCTACAGTTGCAGGTGGTAACTTCTTCCACTTTTGTTAAGTTGACTTCAAAAATATGATGAGTCTTCCATGTGGCAATGTCTAGTGGAAATAGAGGACTGAGGTCAAGGACATACAGATTTCTTGATACAGGCATAACCCATGATTACAATTAGGCTAAATGATTCTACATCCATTCAGGGACTGGAGTGGGACCACACTACTTTTATCACCTCCAGTACAAAGTTTTTACCACTGAATTTAACAGTTTATCAAAGCAGTCTCACTGTCCTCTCTGAGAGTCAGAGAAATGCAAGAAAATTTACCATGGACAGGGAGGAGGTTGAAAAGGGAAAAAGAAAAAAATCATTATACTTTCAGGAAATTGTAACCTCTTCATGTCGCATTTTGCATGTCATATGTCAAAGGTTATTTCATTCATTTATTTCATTAGTAAATAATTAGTCCTGATGTGTAAAACCCTCTTTCATTGACTGAGGAGGTTAGACTGGAAAAGATTTCTCAGGCAATAAACTAAATCAGTGAAAAAAAGCTGATCAGTAATTTTGTTTTATAACCAAGCCTAAGATCCGCAGTAAAGTGAACATCTCAAAGAACAATAGATAAAATACTATTAAATGGAGAAGAAAAAGAACACAATTTCCTAAATGTTAGAAATACCAATCCAAGCAAGAAAATGACTTGTGGTAGAAAAAGGTAATCATTCATGTGATTTTTCACTGTAGTTTTCTTGAACTCAGCCTCCTTTTACCCCATTAATTATCTCAGCAGTCTCAACCTTTCTCCCCTACACTCTTGATGAATGGCATGTGTAACCCATTACCATGGGCATGCCTATGTTGTGCAGGACTCCTAAGCATTCTCTGTAACTTTTTGCCTTTCTGTCAAGTTCAAAGTCACATATTGGAATGTAGGTGGAAGACAGGCTTGTTAAAAAAATAGAAATAGTCTTGAATCTATTCAAATACATGAAGTGATTCACATACCGTCATTAAAACACTATCACTACCAACATGTCTAATAGTCACTTATCATAAGGCAATATTATTTTGCCATAATTAAGAACTGATGGTTAATAAAACTACTATTTCCTTCTGAGACTTTAGAAGACCACCTATACTGCCAACTCAGATGGCACAAAGTGTCTCAGTGACAGAAGGATTCCTGCATCTCTGAGAGCTCCTTGCTGCTTTAGTAATTAAGCTTCCAAAAACACAACCACTGGCATTTTTACCAGACCTCCAAAGCACCTGGCTATAGAGACTGAAAATATTGTTTGGTTTGGAAAGACCAAATCTTGGATGATGGAACAAGCTGGGGTTGATGAAGCAGTAGAAACACATGCTTTCTCATTTGGCATCTGTTCTTGTCCAATGCTCCATAAAAGTGTCCATTAAAATGCCAAATAACACCCAAGCAAAGAAAACACATGTCAAGAGGAGAGGTTGGTCAAGTTCAGTTCACACCTGTGGGTCAGCTCCCTCCAGGTTCTCCTCCCACACCTGTGGAGAAATCAGGCTCTGAGGAGTTAAAGATCAAAAAGACTTAACAGCTCATCTTATCCAGCCCCAGGCATCACAGCAGGAATGGCCTGGGCCTCCCATTGGAGGCTCTGGCTTTGTGTGTTTGGGTTGAGGACAGCTCTCTTTGAGATCAGGGCTGCTTGGGCAAAAGGAAATTCTCATCTCCCAAGGAGGCAGAGGTGGGCATTGAACAAACAGAAAAAGGTTTTAGATGTGCAAAGGCTTTTCTTTTTAAGGGGCTCAAAGCACTTTTTTCCATGTGTACGGCTAAAGGAAAAAAATGCTATTTAAACAAAAACTGACTGCAGCTGTGTCTGCTTTCTCCACCAGTGACATAATTCATCTTTTGGGTAAATAGTTCTTTTGTTTCAGTCTGCTTTGCCCCTCCTCCTCACCGTGAGGAGAAAATGAAGACCCATGGGCACAGCATGAAGGAGTTTGTATGAGACCAAAAGTACAGATGTACCAACATCCATATATAAAACATTTAAATTGCTCTTAATGAAATGAGGAAAAAATCGTGGATCCCTTGAGGACTTTGAGACCTCCTCAATTTCAGGGATCTGAAGAAAGGTAAGAGAGAGATACAAGGAAATTTCAGAGCAGCCGTTCTCAAACTTGGCTGAACACTAAAATCAATTGAGTAGACTTGAAATGTTGATCCCATCCCAAAAGATTCTGATTTGGTCGGTTTGGGGTAAGAACTGTGCACTGGGCTGTGTATACTCTCTTTGGGTGATTGTAATATATAGCCTGGACTGAGAACCCCGGAAAGGTGACCATAGCAGAGAGTTTTACATAAGGACACTGTCTACAACAATGTCCCTATTTTAGGAAGAATTTGATCCATTTCTAAAACTACATTTGGCATTAAATACATTGTTTTCTTCTCTGTAATATAATCAATCCTGTTTACCCCCTAAACATCATTAAAACTTTCCCACATGCACTCATGCCAGCTCCATGTGAGGAGTTTTCTGGGCAGAGGAAGAGAGATACCCAGGAAGAGGGCAGAGTAACACAGATATGGCACCTTAGTTGTAGGAGCTGCCATTGAAGCAGGTGCCAGGGAATTCAGAGAAATAGGAACTCAAAAAGTAGCCTCAAAAATATGACATCAACCCTCTACCTAACTCTACAAGTTGGAGGTAAACACATACATATCACAAGGCATTATATTCAGATGTTAAAGGAAAAGATGACAAGAGAAAATGGCAGATGGAGAATATCCAGACAATAATCATTTGAGTTACTCAGGCTAACCTGGGGGGACAGTGGACTTAGTGACTATAGCTGTAGAGAACAAGAAATCAAACAAAATGAATTAGCACTGCTTCAGAGAGTGCCTGGCCAAGATAAGGTGAGAAATGAGGTCTCCTGACATTCAGATTTGGATTCTTCTCCTTACGTCCTGGAGCCCAGGACCTGGTGATCAAGTTCCATCACTGCTGAGGATGTTAAGACTGGAGCTCTGGAATACGGGTCCATTTGCCAACTGGACAGGCCTTGGTGTTAAGGACATTTAGGGTTAAAGGAGATTATTAATGTATACATGGGAAGGCAACTGTACAATCATTAGAGATCAGTCAAATTTTGTTTTGTTTCTTGGTTTTAAGGGAAAGAACCTCACTCTGAAGAGGACCTGGGTAGGGAGGGGAAAACAAAGGATATAAAGGACATAGACAACCTTCAAATAAAGTAACTGAAAACTGATAGTTATGTCCCGCACAACTCTGCCCAGAGTAGGTGTTATTAAAGCTACATTCAGTGTTTTGCAGAATCAGGCTTTAAGTAGAACTAACCCTGACTTTTCAGCTTGCAGTTATCATTGACCTCCTTTTATCTCTTTCTTTCTCTGGTTTTGCTCTGTTTTTGTTAGTTTGTTTTTAGCTCCATTGTGAAATCCACAGAAGCGAACTTCAAAATTTCAGAACATCATATGTCCCAAATTTTCTTTTTCACAATCACTTAAAACTTTACCTGCAATGAGCTATAAAATCAACTACTGCATCTCTGGCTATACCGTATGTATTAAATTAGATAAGTGTGAAAGCTCTCAACTAAGACAAGGCATATGGCATTTATCAGTTTATAAATAAACATCTCCAGAGTAATGAAACCACATTTTATGCCTCCATTTTGTTTTCATTTTGATTTGTATGCTCATTTCTATTATAATCAATTAATTTAATTTTTGTATCTTCTGCTAAATTTTAATTCCATGGGTCAAAGATTTGCTGATGTACTGCAACCATTGAAATTATTAAAATATATACATAGGAAAAAGAACTTTCTTCCTCAACTCTCTTTTCCATCTCTGCTTCTCTCACTTCTTCCCTTCCTGCCACCTCCTACCAATGTTAATAACCATCAGAAGGATGAGAAGAAATTTTTGTTTGGTTTCCACCCAGTGGGGTCATATACTACATTTAACTGTAGCTTCTTTTTCTCCATGAACAAAATTCCTCCAGGTTAATAATTGCTATCAATTTATTTTCAAAGGTGGGACAAATTCCATAGCTTTTTCAACTCTACCTACAAAAGGGCATTCAGGTTGTGTCTTGATAATTTTAGTATTTTCTTCTCCATTGTTCTGAGGCTGGAGCCCAGAGACCTTCACATGCTGAGCAAGTGCTCTACGATTGAGCTGCATTCCCAGCCAGAATTGTGTTTTTATGTTGTTGTTTTTTTTTTTAATTTCATTTGTTTTTCCACTACAGTTTGGAAGTTTTTTAAATGTACTTAAATACACTTAAGTGTATTGGGTGCACATGAAACATTTTAACTTGGAGGGGTATAAAAATAAAATAATTTTATTTTTCCAATAACTGCTCTCAACTGTGCTCTGTCAAATCTTTCTTTCCATAAAAATCTCATAATAATTTGGTTGCTGTTTTAGATAAGACAACCTAATTTGGACTCAAAAGATTTGTTCTTGTTTATTCTAAAGCTTGAACGTTACACTGGAGTCCAAGTTCTGCATTTTCCTTCTACTGTTTCAATACCAGCAGGACTTGTATCATTAGTGAAATGCCAACATTGAGCTGAGAAAGTAGGAGTACCCAGCCCTTTAGATCTCTACTCAGGTTTAACCTTTGAGAAAAGGTTTGACGAAAGGTAGTCCTTCATACCACCTTGTTAAATATCCTTATTTAGCTTTCTTACCAGTTCTAGCTTTCTTACTTTGGCAGGTTAAATTTGCATGGATAGATTGCTGCATCAGAGTTGGAGATTTTTAATAAATATTGCTAGATTACCTTCCAAAAGTACCAGACCAATTCATCATCCTCAAATCATGTTTGAGAGTACTGTTCCCTCATACCCTGGCCTTTGATACATGTTGGTAAATTTTTATTTTTAAACCAATTATTTTGATAAAACATAGGTACACATTACACTTAAAATATTCATGTTTTTATTTTAGATCTTTGTGAGATTGAAAAAAAATTTTGAAGACACTGAATATATAGACATGGGTCACTGAACAAACATTTAGTGCAGTCTGTGCCTCTTGATTTATACAGTGAAGAAACTGAATAACATGACTTTCATCATCAGCCCTGAAGGTTCTGATGATAATCGTGACTTTCCCTGTGTGATGGGGGACTCCTTCACCATGGCCCTGCTCCTTGAGGGTGAGCAAATAAACACATTCATAGGAAACAGATGGACATAGGGAGACTTTTCACTGTAACAAATAGTGTGTCAAGAGGATGACTTTTTTCTCCAAAGACACAGAGAGCTGAGATTTCCTTTGGTGTGGATGGAAGCTACTCCATGCATCAACCAGACCTTCAACCTAAGTGTGCAAATGAAGAAGATAAGGATGAAGAATTGGCCAAATACTTGAAATTCCAACTTTGAGATTGCCTCTACTTCTGCCTGTATCTGAACTGGGATTGCTCATGCTTTGCTCCTTCTCAGGTTTTGTTCAGTCTCCTTTGAAAGGGGCATTGGCGTTGTACTCCCAGATGTTCTTGTGATGGATACAGTGTCTTTGAAAATCTCTGGGTTACGAAGGAGAAGATAGCCTGTTTTTGGGAAGTAACAACCCTAAAAATAGGGTCATAATATTGATTGGAGGGAAGGAATATTTGAATGTGTTTCTATCTAAGGAAAAGCAACTAATGGGAGTCAGAATGACTTGTGTGCTATTATAGATGATTTAAATGCTATTGCTCACATGTTTCCAGAGACTGCAGCAGTCTAATGCTAACTCCAGGGGAACAGCATGACTCTTCTGTGTTGTCACTAAAGAAAAAGTGGATAGGAAAACTCATGTCCCCAAATGCCCTCTTTTTGTTCCCAAGTACCTAACCAGTTAAGGGAGTGATGATAGCAATCCTGGGACACATAGTTCAGGTACCTATCATCTTGAAGGATGCTGGTTTTCTCTTGTGCATGGTGGAAATTAAGGCAAGTTAGTATTATCTGTAGAAACCTACTTTCTCGTATGTGTGCTGGGTCCTTTGCTCCTTGGGATGCTGGCAAGACAAGCGAGCTAATGCTGATGGTGTCAATGCTTCTACAGCCTAAGATAGAATAACCTTCTCTGAACGCGGACAGGTGCAGAACTGAGTGCACTGTGGAGAGGATATGTGTCACTTGTCCTGCCAGCCACCACTGGATAAAACACCATGAGGAGAGGAGGCTCTGTGTGGCAAAGCATCATGAGGGACAGAGGTGCTACCTGTCAGCCTGCTTGGAGCAGTCACTGATATCCTGTAAGCTTTCCTCAGTAAATCCTGTGTCTCCCATGCCAGCTCTGGGCTCTTTCTTCAGACTCTCCAAAACCTACCCCACCATCCTGGCACGGCTGGGTTGTGGACAAGACACCTCTCAGCTCCTGTGACCCAAACGTTAAGAGTAAAACTGTTTTTAGCTATTGTGGGGACTCCCAGAATTTCACCTTCATGCAAACTAAAAGTCTGGAATTTCCTAATTACAGGGTACTGGTAAAGGAAGCTTAACCTGCATACCTAACTTTTAAATTCCAATGTGTTCTGTCTACAAACTAAATATATGACTTTCCTGGTTTTCATCATAAAAAGGTACTTTTCCACTAAATTCTAAAAGAGTTGTAATCCCCTCATTGAAGTCCAATAGCTACTCTGATAGCTTCTTGTCATGGATAGGATCATTCTCATTCCCAGATTTCACCATCATACTTTCTATAATTTAAATACATACATTTTTTCTATTATGGCAAACCAAAAATAAGCATAACAATATTGTGGCAATCTAGGTAGTGCCACATTTCTAGAAAAGCTTCTACTAAGTTTAAGACCAGTGGAGCTAAACTGAGCAAAATATGCTCAGATTCACTTAAGGACTGGAAGAGTCTCTCTAACAAATCAGAACTGACATGCAGGAGTGGCTCAGGATCGGTAGACTTCCACCCTGGCTTGTGACGATTTTCGTCACAATGAGGAATCAATGTAACTATTCTTCTACCCCAGGCTTTGGAGCTGCCTTTTGGTGTGACCTAACAAAGTAGAAAATTGAGGGCAACAACAATAATGCTGAGTTCTGAAAAGAGGCTGATCTTACAAAATCAATCAAAATATAATCCACACTGAAGATATGAGTTGTGGATATGCAAATGCCAAATGATAGATAATCACTATAAATGGAAAGCAAACAGAAATTAACAAAAACACCATTCTGATGAGATTTTTAAATGTATTTTTAGATTCTGGCAGATCCATTAGATAAAAATAAATGAACATGATAGAGAATAGCAATGTAAGGAATATTATGTTTTAAAATATATTGCAAAGGAAACAATCAACAATGTGAAGAGAGAGTCTATAGAGTGGGAGAAAATCTTTGCCACATGCACTTCAGATAGAGCACTAATCTCCAGAATCTATAAAGAACTCAAAAAACTTTACACAAAGTTTACAAATAACCCAGTCAATAAATGGGACAAGGAAATGAGCAGACTTCACAGAAGAAGATCTGCAAGCAATCAACAGATATATGAAAAAGTGTTTAACATCTCCTTCATCTCACCCCAATTAGAATGCCTATTATCAAGAATACAAGCAAAAATAGGTGTTGGCAAGGATGTGGGGGGAAAAGGCACACTCATACATTGATGGTGGGAGTGGAAATTGGTGCAGCCACTCTGGAAAGCAGTATAGAGATTCCTTAGAAAACTTGGAACAGATCCATCATTTGACCCAGCTCTCGTACTCCTCAGTTTACAAAAGACATAAAATCAGCATACTACAGTGACACAGCTGCATCAATGTTCATAGTTGCTCAATTCACAATAGCTAAATTGTGGAACCAACCTAGATGCCCTTCAATAAAGAAACTGGGGTATATATACACAGTGGAATATTATTGAGCCATAAAGAAGAATAAAATTATGGCATTTGCAGGTAAATGGATAGAGTTGGAGAATATCATGCTAAGTGAAATAAGCCAATCCCCAAAAGATCAAATGCCAAACGTTTTCTTTGATAAGTGGATGATGATATATAATGGGGGGTCAGGAGGCAAGAATGGAGAAAGGATGGATTGTATAGAGGACAATGAGGGGTGGCGAGGGGGCAGGGGAGAAGGAAAGATAATAGAAAGAGACAAACATCATTACCCAATGTACACGTATGATTATTCAAATGGTGTTACTCAGTGTACAACCAGAGAAATGAAAGTAGTACCCCATTTGTGTGCAATGAATCAAAATAAAAACATTTTTAAAAATTAAAAAAAATTTAAAACTACATTGGAGCATATGTACTATAAATATGATAGTGCTTTTCCAAACACCTATAGAATATTTATAAAGATTGATCATACATCATGACATTAATAAAAGCTTATTATAAGAAGTTTTCATAAGAGGTCCTCCAAAATGGGAAGAACACCCAGAGGAGTCATGACATGCTCAGAGCACAGGACATGATTATCTCTAAAGATTCATGCAAACTTAAGTGCTATGTATACCATTAGTAGCCATATGTCAGAGTAGGAGTTTATGTCAGTTTTGCTTCACTGTGACCAGAAGACTTGCAAGAACAATTTAGAGGAAGAAAATTTATTTTGGCTCACAGTTTCAGAGGTTCAGTCCATGATAGGGTAACGCTTGGCTCTGGCCTGAGAGGAGGCAACCCATCGTAGCAGAAGGACATGGCAGAAGCAAGCAGCTCAGGACATGGCAACCAAGAAGCTGAGAGAGAGCTCTGCTTGTTAAGGACAAAATATAAACCACAAAGCCACACCCCCAGTGACCTACTTCCTCCACCTATACCCTGCCCGCCTACGGCTACCATCCAATTAATCCATACCAGTGGATTAATACAGTGATTAGTTTGCAAATCTCATAATCTAATCATTTTTCCTTTGGACATTCTTGCATTGCCTCACACATGAGCTTTAGGGGGATACCTTGTATCTAAACCATAACTGTAGATAAGCAAATTTTGCTGAATTGCATGGTCTACTCTCATATCAAATAAGAACGATCCCAAGACATTAACTTCCTATTTTTCCATTACACAGAATTGCCTGTTTTACTGATTCAGTCTAATGAAAATGGCAATTCCCAGCCAAAATGAGTTTTTTAAAAAGTCCTTTTGTGCTCTTTCTAAAATATACTCTCTGCTGAAACTAAAAGGTCTCAGAACCACAGGAATGCCATCTTGGTTCCTTCTACACCTAGACAGCTTGATGTCACATGTGCCTGTGTGCTGAACTGCTCCATTGAAAAAGGCTGGGAGAACAAATATTTAGCAACCAGAAATCCAACCTGGGCTTCTTGATTCAAAGCTGACTCAAACTGGTATTTTCAATGAACCACCTACTTTCAGATTTGTGTCTGAGAGCCAGGGATCCTATTATTGGGCAAATTCACAAATCTCAGTCTTCAATTTGTGTTAGTCATCTTTGATGTATTCTAGACCTAGCAGGGTCCATGGAAAAATTGGAGGCAGGCATTTGGAAGCAATGGGCTTTGGATACCTTTGTAAGTTTCCCAGTATATCTTGAAAGCAGGGGGTGGGGGAATGGGGGGAGGACCCTGATGAAGTTAACAGAATGCCAAAGTGAGAGAAACAAGGCGAAAGAGAAATGGGAATGTGTGCAGAATGATAAATTGACTCTACGTCAAGTGAAATAGATTTTGAAATAACTGTGAAAAGTATAAAATGTCTGAGCATAAAGAGCCTGCCACTGACAAAAGATGAATAAATGGAGCACTTCAAAGGAAGAATTTTCCAGCTGTGGCTCACAGGAATCTTCAAAAGCTGTTCCATATGAGATAGCAGGAAAACATTTTAATACTAAATAGAAACAAGTATCTGTGTATAACGATATGAGAGCAGAAACTTGGAGAGAGCTATTTGCTCTCTATTACAATCCCCAAACAGAGGTCGTGTTGGCTGTTTTTAAGACGTTTTGTGTTAAAGTATAGTAGCTTAAATTCAGAGAATGAAATCCCACATGTGAAGTTTTTTTAAAAAATTCCCAGGAGAATGTACATAAAGTAATTTTTCAATAATCACAGAATAAATACCTAAGGGAACCCAGAGAAGTTAGAGGAGAAAGGTAGGGCTGGAGCAGAAAGATCCTTGGGTGGACATAAAGAACAAATGCTTCATGTGCTTATGTGTTATTAGGAATGAAAGAGTTCACACACATGAGCAGGAGTCCATGTCACTGAAACCGGAGATGAAGCCGAAGGCCAGGATCAAGTGTCATCTCCCTCCTGTGCTCACTCTCAGCTCAGTGGAGGATCCTTCCCCGCTCCAAAGCCTCCATGTGAGCTGCTCTCATCCCTCACACAGCGGGGCCTCTGCTCTTTTCTTTGGAGTATCTGATCACCTGTTCCAGCGGGAAATCTTTCTTCTATTGCAACTGATCCATTCCTCTCATTGTCATTTATATCCCCTGAGCCCCATGTTCAGTTCTAAGTCAGACTGGCCAAGGACCAAAAAGTAAGCCATTCTCTATATTTCCCCTGAAAACAAAAGAAAAGAAACAAACAAAAACAGACAACAAACTTCAGTCCAAAACCAATTAGGCTCATGATTCTGCAGGCCCTGCTCAGAAGGGACCCTCTGAGGTTTCATGCCCTGTGATTATTCAAAGAAAATTTTGAATTGGTGTTTTGCAGGTGATTGTCTAATGGACCAGGGAACAGGGCCTGGTGAATTTTGACTCACCATTATTCTCACCTCTCAGAGCCTCCAGCCTCCCGTAGATGCATTTTGGGTTGCTTGGTTTTCACCTCTGGGCTCCTGGCCTTGCCCTCATCCTCTGCTAATCCTCCACCATCAATAATCACTGCCAGTCAAGTGGAGACTGGGCCATGTCCATGCAGGGAGATGAGATGCTGCTTGTACTGTGACTATCTACCCCACAAGAGAGCTAGGGTCAGATTCAAGCATGCCCTGCCATTTCTGGGAACATGACAGGGTGATAGTAGTTCCCAACCCAGGTCACCCAGCCTCTCTCCAGGTATGACATGTGTGCTGGCATGGAGGTTGCAACCCCTTTAGGGTCACCGGAACTCAGTGGGTTTGGCTATGGCGGTGTTGACTTCCCTGTCTCTGATAGGGTTCCTTCACTTTCAATTTGAACTAGACCTCTCAAAATTACTTAGTCAGACTTAAGGAACTCTTTATCTACCCAGTCTCTGCTTGGACACCTATGTAATAACAAGAGACCAATTATAGTCATGCCTCACTTTGCAATACGGACATGCTCTAGTAATTGCATGGTTAGGCGATTTTGTGTGGTGTGAACACCATAGGATGTACTTACCCAAAGTAGGATAGCTACAGTGGTGTTACTAAGCAATATAGAGTAATGGGCCACCATCATCGGAGCAGTCCTCTCCTTGACTGAAAGGTCCTTACCGTGGTGCATGACTGTGCTTTGTGATGTACAACAGTGCGTATCCCTGGGGATTTGGAATCCAAAACTCCTTTGTGCTAAGCAATGTAAAAGGAACATTGCCATTGTTCCTCACAGATTCTAGCTTTATTGTCTGGAGCAGTACAAAGAAGTTTCTCTCTCTTCAATACAACAACTTTCATGGTTAGAACATTGACATTGTATTCTCTCTATTCTTCAAATAAAATACTATCATTTCCTTCAGTTTTGCTAAATATAGAGGTTTCAAGGTCTCTTTTCTATGCTGACCAAATTGCTTTGGAATCACTCTTGTAAAGACCATTTGGTTGATATACTCTATAACAGGTTTCCTCTGACAAAAACGTTCAACTCAAAGATTCTTACTTCCTTCTGGACAATAGAATTTGCATTATCACATACAACAATGCTCCACAGTAATCACTAGCATTCATTTTGTAATTAATTAAAAAACCGGGATCCACACAAATTCAAACATTACCTACCCCCACATCCTTATTGGTACAATTGATTTTTTTGAATCTGTGTGCTGGACTGTACTTTTATTCCTATAAGCTTTTATCATTCAGATTTGACTATAATCACTAGCCAAATGAAAACTTTTAAATTCCCATGTTTTTGTTGTCAGATTTCATCTCTAACTCTCTCTCAATCATCACCTATAAATCTCCTTCCTAAAATATTTTTCACTTATTTATTCAAATATGTATTGAGTTGCTCAAGAACTGCATTAGGTGCTGGAGAGCAAGGACAAGCAAAGATGGTCCAGTTCATGGAGCCAGTGGTCCACGGAGGATGCAGCCGTGAGCCCAGCTCTGGGGTGAGTATGATAAGTGCTATGGCCACCAGATGCCTTGAGAACCTGAGATATGAGGAATTCATCCAGGCAGTGAGGTCAGGGCAGGTGACCCTGAAGAAGTGTACAGGGCTAAGCAGCTGCCCAAGAAAAATATAATGTGAGCCATACATATCACCTTATATTTTCAGTTACCCAGAGTAAAAAACATTTTTAAAAAAATTGAAATTAGACTGTAGGGTGTGGGGAGATTGGGATGACGCTAATCAAAAGGTACAAGATTTCAGTTAGGTGGGAGGAATAAGCTCAAGGGCTAGCTCTATTGTACATTATGATAAATAGGTTTAATGACATGATGACAAAGTATTGTATATTTGAAAATTGCAGTGAAAGTAGATTTTATATGTCCTCTCCACCACAAGATAGGTATGTGAGGTAACACGCATGTTTGCTTGATTTAGGTGTTCCAGGATGTGTGACTTATTTCAAAACACCCTGCAGTGATACACAAGTTTCATTTGTCATTTTAAAAGCAGAAAAAGAATTAAAAAATCAGTAAAATGCAACACATTAATTAGATGAAAAAATAAAAAAAATGTGGGGTCAGAATTTGGAGTAGTGAGATTTTATGACTTGCTTTTTATTTTGGCACAGGGTCAGGGAGGTACAGGGAGGTACAGCAGATTGAACTCAGGCACACTTGACCACTGAGCCACATCCCCAGCCCTATTTTTTATTTTATTTAGAGACAGGGTCTCACTGAGTTGCGTAGTCTCGCTTTTGCTGAGACTGGCTTTAAACTTGCCATCCTTCTGCCTCAGTCTCCAAAGTCACAGGGATCACAGGCACATGCCACCACACCCAGCATTTTATTACTTTTAATTAAAACTTTTATAGAGTTGTTTTACTAGAAAAGTGAAATGAATTTTAAACACATACTATTGTGTGATCCAAAAGATCCAAAATATTATCATTTTAGCATACAATTAGTATAAAAATTACTGAGATATTTCATATCCTTTTTCTTCTTCAAGTTTTTTAAATCCAAGGTATATTTTACAGTTTGGATGAGCCACTTGTGACCAGTGGCTACAATTCAGTGGCACTGAAGTTAACAAGGTGAGAAGCAGGAGGAGGTGACTCTGAGCCAAGGGGACCATCTGAATCATGCCTTTCTGGCAGGAAGAACGAGACCCAAATGAGAAACAACCAAATCCACTTTGGAGCATGCAGAGAACCAGGAGGAAGGTGGGAGACTGAGAAGCACTTCTTAACCAATGTGTCCATTGGTTTTCTCTTTGTCTGGAAGACAACGTGAATCAGTGAAGAGTTTTAAGCAAGATTATGACATGGTCGTATTTAAAACTCTCACTCTACCTTCGATGTTTCTGTATAAATTATAGTGAAAAGCACCAAGTTCTACATCCAACTACAGAAGCCTGACTGTGTTCATTGTTTAGACTGACTGTGATACACTGAACTATAAGCTCCAAAAAGCAAATTATGCATATTGCATTCATCAGAGTGCTAACACATAGTAGGTCCGCTGTAGATATCTGATATGTCATAAAATATTATTAGGATTATCCCCAATGAGCTACTTTCCAAACACACAGTCTCTTGAGGGTAGGTGGCTTGGTTGCTTCTGCACAGTGAGAGTGCCTTCCTGGGGGTTCCCGAAATCTCATCTTTCAGAGTCCTGCATCCCTGACTCATCCCATGAAAAGTCCTGTTTTCTCTCAGGGATGAACTTTCTGTCAGTTAAAATAGAAGCAAACAAGCAAATTCAAAAACCCTCAATACTTTAACCCCTTCAATGTTATCAGAGTGTACTCCCCACCAAGTATCTCTCCTTTCAGAATTTGGGACAATTTTTCCTGCTATGACAAGAACATTAGCAACCCACTAAGACAAGTTGCTGAGAACACAAGATTTAATTCTTCATAGTCTCCCATCCAAGTACTAACCAGGCCTGACCCTGCTTAGCTTCCGAGATCAGACGAGATCGTGCGCGTTCAGGGTGGTATGCCCGTAGATTGTGATATTGTTTCTTACTTTACTTCTACCCTCCAAAGTTAATGTTTAAAACTTTCAGAATGTCCTTCCAGATTCTTCTGTGCATGAATGATTTATGAAAATGTTTTCAGTATTCTATGTACTATTTATTTATTTATTTATTTTTTACATTCATAATATATATTTTATATAAAACATTTTATATATAATATGTATTTTATATAACATAATATTATATATTATATATTACATATAAATGTTATCTGATTATGTTTAATATTTTATGTAAAAAAATTTGTAGATATATAGATATATAGATATATAGAGATATAGATAGATAGTTTGGTGCACTTGACCAAAGAACCTGAGGCAAAACTTAGAGCATGGTAATTTGAAACAGATTGAGATTAACTCTGGGATATTGAAAGGATTTTTTACTCCATTAGGAAAATTAACAGGCATGAAGTCTATGAAACACATATAGTTCATTTTTATCTAAAGAATATACTTTCTTTTTCATGACAAGCATTCATTTTGTGTGTCCAGCAGAGAACTGGGGAAAGTAGTTTTTAAAGGAAAGGTTAAAATTAAAAGATTAATTAAAAAGTAAGGAGAATAATGACTAGTCTATTATAAATACTCTATTATATTAATCTGTTGTCCTAATGTGTTATATTTTAATTTTCTGTCTCTTAGTTTAAGTACAAGGAATAGTCTTTTTAAATCAACATAAATATAAAAGTATTAAAAAAACTGATGGTGTACAATTGCAATTATTAAGAATCAGCACTAATGAATTAATGTCTTACAAGTTGTCTGGCAGCCTGGGAGTAGCTATTTACATCACATGAGGGGTACTTACTTTAATCATATTACAGGGAATCTTGTGTTATGCAGAGGAGATGGAGGGATGGTCCCCAAGTGTACTTTGTATCTTGGAGGCACTTTCATGTTTGGCAAAAGGAAAAGTAGATATGTTATATTTTGTGCAAGAAAAACTTGATTAGAGCGGCATGTCTTAAGACAGCCTGAAGGACTACTTTCAAGCTCTGGAAATAAAGAGACTAAAGAAAGACACTGGTGCAACTGTGTTCAGGGATGTTTTTTGAGACCTAACCATAGGCTTCTTGATTCTATAAGTCCATGCAAAGTATGGAAGAGTGCCCTAATGAATCTTGCCACAGATCTCTGAGTACCATGTCCCTCAAAGTCAGGAGTGTCACACATGCAGAGAAACTGTGGTTGGCGTAGGAGAGAGCGGGGCTACAGATGATTCTCATGGATGGCACTAGTGGCAGAGTCTTCCAAGTGGCCAGTTCTTCCCAAGGAGAACTGAGGCTAATGGACATTCATATGAAGAAATCCCTGGAAATAGCCTTGCTAAACTGAATACTGAGCACCCAGTTAAATTTCACAAGCAGATAAACCATGAACCATAATGTAGTAGAAGACCTATAATAAATATGTGCTACCCTGACAGTTAAAACTGGGAAGATCTTGAATGGACTAACTAAAGTCTCCCTGCACCCCCATTATATTCCCACTGCTAATGTTCCTTGGCCAGACAATATTCCTTATTGTGGAAGTCAGACACAGTGTCTTGCTTAGCCCTGAGCAATGGTTGTCAGTTCCTTGCCAGTCAATGGAATTGCTCAAACAAGCCAATCACATCCTCCTGTAGGAAGCAGGGCCAACTCATCCTGTTGGTTTGATAAACCTTGGCTCCCATAGCTACCTTTGCATTGATTCTGTTTCCAAAGTCAAAGCCCACTGAATGGCATGCAATGCCCTCCTATTTGAGCTATGAATATAAGGGACCAATAACCTACTACCAATCTCCTCTGTGTCAGGTGTCATGTTGGGCCCTCCCTACAATCACAGGATGAAGAGCCCTACCTCACTAATAGGGTAAGGAGGTGATCAAAATACACATCCCTTTTGAAATGTACTTGTACTAAAAAATATGTGCATGTTTCACTGAAATTCAAATTTACCTTATGATTTTTTAATGTGTGCTGAATCTGGCAACTCTTTCTGGAAAGTACTATAAATAAATAGGATAGACTTGAGAAGGAATTGAACCCTATATAGATAGGAATGGAGCCTGGAAACCTTGAGAGATGTTTTGGTGTAATACTACTCGGACCTAATCTGCACCCAATTTTATGACCTCTTGAAAATTCAGATAAAACTTGTGTTAATATCATCATTCTGAATTCCCATGAGAGGTAGGTACTTTCTTTTTTCTTAATCACATGAGGAAACTTGCTTAATCAGGACCTATGAATTGAAGCTAGAATTCCAAAATTTTTGACTCATAGAGCCCTTTTCTTTAAATACCCTTTGTTCCTACATTGTGGTTGGCACTAGACTTTGATGGAACTTTTTCACATGCAATATCTCATCGGATTATATTGGCTGCATTGTAAATGCCACTCAAAGGCTGTTAAACTAACATGTCCTTTCCTTTTCATTCTGTCATTATTTAATTTTTTGAAATTTGTTTCTATCTTTAACCATTCTGAAAATCCCTACAAGACTAATTTTCCTAAAACTCAGCTCTAATGTTTTATCTCTCCTCAGCTCAAAATAGTAACCTATCCTCAGAATAAAAATCAAATTCCTTAAATGAACATATATTATCTGAATCCATTTTTTCTTACCAATCTCAACTTCCAAGGATTTCTTTCTAGAAATTGTAAGTTCCAACAGACTAATGTAGTCTGCACACATTCTGAATTTTTGTTTCTTGGTTTTTCTTCCAGATCCCTCTCTGCATGACTTTGATGATCCACATACCCCTACATTGCCCCTGAAATCAGACTTCCTTTAGGGTGCGATGGTATGAATGCTTCCTCCTGAAAGTGCTGTGGGCTGGAAGCTTGTCACAGTATTGAAATGAGGTGGAAACTTAAAGAGATGGGGCCGGGCAGGAGGTAACTGTGTTCTGGGGGCTCCACCCTCATCAATGAAGCCATAGGGTTAGTTCTCTGGAGACCAGGAACTCGGTTAGGTCTCCAGGGCGTGAGTCAGTGCAAGGGTGGGTTGTCACGCAGCCAGTCAGCTTCGCTTCCGACCTTCTCACGCACATGTTCTTGGCATGTGCCCCCTTCCCATCCACTTCTCTGCCATGAGCTGAACTGCCTTGAGATCCTCATCAAAAGTTGAGCAACATGCTGGCCATGTGCTTTGGGGCTTCCAGAACTGTGAGCTCCATGAAGCTCCTTTCTTTATAAATCACCCAATCTCTAATATTCTGTTATAGTAAGAGAAAACAAACTCAGAATCAGGATCATCTTGAGTATCCCCAGGTAGAATGGAAATTCTCTCCAGCATACGCTCCCTGAGCATGGGATCTGTGTCTCTTGTGGTCGACATCACTGCATACATAGCTAATGTCATCTTTCTGTATATGCAATTTCCTGCCTGCTAAACGAAAAGGTCCTTGAGGTCAGGATTCACATCTCATGTCTCTTGAAGTTACCAATCCATTAAACTGTATTTTTTGTTTCTATTTAATAAATTAGCAATTTTAGATAAATAAGAACCTTGAGGCCTTTTTTCCCATCTAAAACTGGACTCAAATTGTGCTTCTCCAAACCACAGTCCTGGGCAGTTCTGCTATTGCAGGTCACCCAGGGATGGGAGGCTCCCAAGGAATAAACCTCATTCTCTGTTGCACTATTGGACTTTCTCTAACACATTTGAAAATCAAAACCAAGCAGTAGGGGCTCTGCTATAAAGTGCTTCCAAACACCAGTTGTTTTTGTTGCTTCCTTGTTTACTTGTTTTCATGATATTTCCTTCCGTACTGAGATGTACACACCCTTCTTCTTAGATTGAGGATGAGAGAGAAAGATGTAGGTGTTCTAGTCAAACCAAATATTTGCACCATTTTAAGCCATCATTATTATTAATATTAGAAAAAGTATTATTGTTAGGTACTGGAGATTGAACCTGGGGGCACTTTACCACTGAGCTGTATCTCCAGCCCTTTTTATTTCGAGACAGGGTCTCACTAAGGTGTTAAGGATGGCCTCAAACTTTTGATCCTCCTGCTTCCTGAATCACTAGAATTACAGGCCTGCACCCCCACCAAAATATTGGCCCTGCAAGCCAATATTATATAAATGCCTGTTCAACACTTTCTTAGAGTCTGAGCCCTTTGTAGGAAAAGAGCTGGAAGATCTACTTACTGAGCAACCTGTCTCTTCTATTGCACACTAGATTTAATCCTGACCATGACCTGGTGCTTCCAGAGGAGCGCAGAACTGCTGCAGTCGCTGGAGCAAGTACGTCTCCTTCCATCTGTTGAGTTTAGGCAGCCCACACCTTGCTGTGCCTAGCAATGCTTGTCTCTTGTATTTCAGGCATCAGTCAGATTTGGTTTAAGCACACCTACCTGCATGCACCCATCCCTTTTAATAGCCTGCATACGCTATGTGTTACTGGAGGGGAAACATGCCGTTGAGGTGTGGAAAGAGCCTGGGCTGAGGTAGGAGGTCATATCCATGTGGTTCTGTTCCCTCGGCTTTCAGCTCAGACACAGTCCCTGCCATGACGAGTGATTTGTGAATGATTGTGTATTCCTGGGGAGACACAGAGGGAGACATAAAGTGAAAGCAAGGAAATGTGTTCCTAAGCGCTGCTCACTTTGTCCTCACCCCAGAGAATTTTGTCACCTGGATTTCTTCCAGAAAATCCTGACACCTTTAATTATTTCTGCTCGTCCATCAGAAGCAGACCAGGTGCTACTGATGGAAGGCTTAAGGCTTTGCATTTGCAGCAAGCTAATGTCATGCCAGCCAGCAGAGTCTTTCTAAATGCAGAGGGATTCACTCTCGGCTCTGACCCCAGTGACCTCTGCCAACATCTCCCCCCTGGAAAGGTTGATGAATCGTTCATAGCCAAGACCTCATTTCTTCCCTTCCTTCTTAGATTTCAGTTGGGATTGGTGCCTTCCCCTGGGTCTATAGCAGCAGCAAAATAAAACTCCAAGATGTTGTTTAGTCATTACACAGAAGCCAGTTGGTCAAGTCTTGTCATTCTGAGGTGAGCAGGATCACAGGGCACTGATGATAATTCTGGGTGTATTAAGTATCATCAGCAAATCAGGCCCTTCACTCTCTCTGCAGTGGGGGTGTGAGAGTTACCGTGTTAAGATTTCCAGCCCTTTCACCCAGGCTCAGTTTACGACATATTTACATTTTACTAGACTGTCCCTTCCCCAGTGAAACTGCCCAGCATTGTTTATTACCAACTTCCATTTTTAGCTGAAACGTGATTCTTCTGAGCTTTATAGCCTCATTACATGAGCTCCTATCACATGCGATGCTATAAAGTGAGATCATGTGGGGAAAATGGTTATTTTAAGAAAAGAAATTATTTATTTTAATACAAAGTTTATATTGGACTCATTTTTTTTAACATGTCAGAAAACACTCCATTTTGAAGGCTTGGCAGAAATGAATACAAGAGCATCGTGTTTCTTTTTCTGAATGACAAAAAGAAAATCAAGTCCAAGATATCTTGGGACATACTTTTTTGAAGAAAAAGTGAGAGTGAATTCTATAAAATTCTTTAAAATTCATTCAGCTATGTGCCAAAAACACCAAAGAATTGGTAAATATTCTTAACTCATTTATATCCCTTTTCTCCTCCTGAGATTTTATACTTAGGGTCTCAAACTTTGGGAGATTGTAGTCATGTCCTTTAAAAATACAACTTCATCCTCATGTCTAATGGCACCTGTGTGGTCTTCTTTCAAATATATTTTAAAAGTTCTTTGGTTACAAGAGTTTGTGAGCTTACATTGTACATACAGACAGAGAACCAAATGGGAAATTTCTGGAGCAAATGGGTTTTTTGTTTATATGAGGAGAAGATCAGAGTCAATAAACAAATCCCCTATTCCTGAATGAATCATGCTAAGGGTTGCAATGGAAACCGAAGTGGGAGACTGAATTAAGAAGTTCAATCATGTGATATAATTGTGCAGCAATGCCCTGTGAGGCAGGGATGGGGGCCTGGATCACATACCTCATAAAAATCTCTAACTGGCTCAACTTTTCTCGCTCCTGATTTTTGTCATCAAGTTGTTCTGTTGGCTAGAACTTCTTTTTCCTGATGTTTATAGCTTGTTTTTGCATATTTGAGTCTCACATTTACAAATCCCAGCTGTGGCAAGGGATTTCCAGAGAATTTCCAGGTTGGTTTGGCCCACAGCATTGCAAAATTGCCACATTAGTACAACCACAATACTCATATACACTGTCCTCTGTTCCCCTACTCCCTTGGATCAGGTTCTTTCATCTATTTATTTTATTCATTAAATATTTATTGAATGTCTTTGATCGTCTAGACAGCTAACTAGGAAGATGTCAAATAGCCAAAGGTCTAAAAATTATTTATCATCTCTAAGGTAATATGTGTAAAATCTCCTGGAGTCCGTCATATAAAAATATATCCAACATATTTGTTTTTTCCACTTGAAATAATCCACTCATCCCATCACTTTTCAGTCACTCTTCAAAAGGACAAACAGTATACCTTTTGGAAGATCGTTCCTCTCCTCAATCTTTCTGGACCTAGATTCTAATGGTCCAAAGCTTAGATTTTAAGGCATTGCCTTTTTTTTTTTTTTTATCAAATATAATACTTGTGATTGAAAATAAAAGAAAATGATCTTAAGCAACAAAGGGTCTATGTTTACTCACGGGAGTACACTGTACATGTACAGTGATGGATTTGGCTTCTGATGAGGGCTGATCAAGGCCTATTGATTATCTCTGTGCACATCTCTCTGCTCTGCTTTTCTCTCTCTGCCAGTTTTACCCTCAGGTTGGATTCCAGATTGTGGGGAAAGATAAGCACCAAGTCCAGTAATTTTTGTTGTCATTGTTATAACTCAGGAGAGAGAGAGAGAGGAAAGGAACATCCTCAACAATTTTTTTCCAGTTTTCTGGACAGTAGAATGAAAAGTAACAAACTTATCCATGGATCAGGGACACATCACCAAACCAATTATGGTGTCCAGAAGGTAGGTAGGCCCAACACACCGAAACAGCACGGCTACCGCAAAATGGGAGAAGAGTAAAGATCATGTTGGAGGGATAAAGAGTAGAGAGGACACTTTCTACAGACATGTTGTTGTTAAAGTAAATAATAATTTTTAAAAATACTGTTATTATCATAATTAATAGGTTAGATATCAAATCTTTCACTGATGGTCAGAAAGGTTACCTGACTCATTAAGGTTCCCCAAATAGTAAGTAGCAGGGCCACAACTCAAACACTGGCTTCTCTATTCTTATCCAAAGCCCTTTCAGCAATAGGGGCTTTGGTTCAATGAAGCTTTGCTGTGTCCCAACTATTCCACTCTGAGAGGTGAGACATGCACACTCTACCCAGGCACCATGCTGCCTGCAAAAACTGAGGTTACATTGAGAAAGAAGGGATAACTAATTTTGAGAAGGGACAAGCAGCCCTTACCCCAATTTAGAGTTTTTTTCTATTGGTATAAAATCGGCATTGTTTATCATTTTACAAATCACTTTATACATTTCTATGTTGCTGAGGGTCCTTTTTCTTTTATGCCAAGAATGGGGGCTAAACTTTGACAAATACCTATTTTGGCATTCTGCTTGATTTTATAAGATTTCTCCCTCTAGCTCTTTTCCTACCTTTGAGTTTTCTTGCCAGGCTATTTTCATTCATCTGAAGCTGAGAACAAAATGAGAGCAGATTAGGGGGGAAATGATGGAATGACAACCGACCTGGATCATAAAGTGCATGCATAAGATGACAAAAGGACCTGATGGGCCCAAAGCTGAAATACAGTTTGAACAAGCAGATTTTCAATTAATCCCCAAGGGTTCAATGGCACCCTTAGATCTTAACGAGCAGGGACTGCCTAAGTAAAGTTCTGCAAAGTTAAAGCATTCTGTTGAACCAGGTACGCATTCAAAAAAGTGGCTCCCACTTTTAGAGTTATCTTGAAAACACAAAATCCTACGCCAAAGACCCAGGCCTATGGTTCAGAATGTCAAAGGACAGAGTTTGAGAATATTATTCTTACAGAGGTTTCCACATGATACCAACACATTTGAAGCATAAACCATCGTATGGTTTAATTTTCTCTATGTCGGACCTCTTCAAACCTGTTCAAATCTTTGTTGTGTGTTAGTGGAGGAAGAGATCCTGATCCGTTTTCTTACAGAGATGCTGTTTCATCTGGTAATTCCTGTCTGTGATAAAGAACATTGACAACCATCTCAAACGTACAACTCTCCATAATATTTAAATGCTAATGTGCACCATGCCGGTTCCACCTTCAGAAACGATAAGCACTAGGTTGAGGATGCGATCTTAACAGGGTTCATTCATTACCAGGTTCAAGTCAAGGGTGGTTTCAATTGAGATAAAAAAGTTCTTCAGGATAAATGTCTTGGTTGTACTTGATCATTTGATTTTATCTCCTTGATAAGAGGACTCCACCCTGTCTGTAACATCTGGCCAAGAAAACTCTAAAACTTTGACTACCATGAGGAAAAATACAGGAAAATAAACTGCCATCACTTCCCTCATATTTTTCATTAACTCTACTGATGGGAAGAAAAGTCGCATGTTCAATTAGCGAGAGTATAACTCAACGCCCTCTCTTTCTCTTTGTTTGCAACAAAGCACACGAAAAACTTTGGGTGTCTGTGTAGCTGACTGGTGAATATCTGTGCAGAACTAACTGAACACAGCATCATATCTCCAGATCCAGATTGAGGATGGTTTAAGAGAAGGTGTTAGACAGTCCAAATTCAACCTCAAGCCCAAGCCACATTCGGCAATTCAGTTCCACCAATAAAAAAGGAAAATATGTGATTCTACCTTTAATGTGACATTACTTCATTCTTACTTATTTTTTAACTTGTGCTTTGAAATTTTCAAGCACATAGTAGAAGGAATAGTATGATGAGCTCTCATTAATCATCGCCCAGCTTCAAGCAAGTATCAATATATTGTCAAATTTGCTTTACCTCCCTAAACACTATTTTTGGGTGTTTTTATTCTTATAGCTTTATAATGCACAATTTCATACCACATTACTGACACAATGTAAATGTATAGACCAATGATTCCATTTTTAGTTTATTGTATTTTATTAGTTATTATTTTAATTGTACAAATGTATGGGGTACGGTGTGATAATTCAATACATGTATATGATGTGTAACAAGCAAGTCAAGGTAGTTAACCTTTCTGTATGTGTAAACCTCTTTCAAAAATTTTGGATTAACATGAAATGGTTGCACATATTGTGGGTACAGGTGATATTTCAGTGCCTATATACAATGTGTACTGATCAAATCAGGGTAATTTACATTTTCATCTCCTTCTCATGATTTGCTTTGAAGTCTTTGAGCTTGGCTTTTCTAGTTATTCATGAAATATAAAGTAGATTTTTATGAACTAGAGTCTTTCTGACGTTCTGTAGAGCACTAGAACCTATGATTCCTATCTGTGTTTGGATACCCGTCCTGGAACTTTCCACTAACCCATATTCCCTCACCCTTTTTTAACCTCTCATAATTACTATGCTGCATGCTGATAAACATTTTTAATGTCCATTTACAAGAAAGAACATTCAGAAATTATCTTTCTCCATCTGATTCATTTGCCTGAATACAATGTCTTCTTGTTCCATTCATTTTGCAGCAGATGATAGGATACCATTCTTTTTTATGGGTAAATAATATGCCACTGAGTTTGTGTACCACATTCTAATTATCCATTCATCCATATATGGGCATTTAGGTTGATTCTATTTCTTAGCTATGGTGAATAGTGCAGTAATAAATATGAGAAGGCTGCTTATCTTTGATATATCAATATCACTTCCTTTGACTGTACACCCAGAAATGAGATAGCTGGATTATATGGTACATCTATTTTTAGTTTCTTGAGGAGCCTCACACTGTTTTCCACAGTAACCATACTAATGTACATTTCCACAAGCAGTGTATGAGAGTTCTTTTCTCCACATCCTCACCAACAATTATTTTTTGTCTTTTTGATATTAGCTATACATATGAACCAGGATAAGATATTATCTCATTATGGTTTTGACTTGCATTTACCTGACAGTAGGTAAATTTATTGGCCATTTAAATTTTGTCAGTTTTTTAAAAATAAATTTGTAAACTGTGCAACCGTCACCACAATACTTTCTCTGATATTTTCTAAAAGGATCTCTCTTGGCCATTTGCAGGCAATTCTTACGTCTAGGCCTAGACATGCCTTCTGTCCCTATAGATTTTGCCTTTTCTGAACATTCCATGTAAATAGAATTATATACTTCTTTCACTTAACTTGTTGTTTTAGCATTTCATGCATGTGATAGCATGAATCAGTAGTTTTAAAATGTTTTATTGTTAATAGTATGGCATCGTATGGGATGCACAGCATTTTCTTTATCCATTCACCACTTGACAAATGTATAGAATTTATGAGTTTTAAACCACTATGTATCATGATGTTATGAATATTCATATACAACCCTTTCAAGGGAACACACATTTTCTTTTTTTATTATTTGTTCCAATTAGTTATACATCCGAGTAGAATGCATTTTGACACATCATACATAAATGGGGTATAACTTCTTATTCTTCTGGATGTACAATGTAGAATCACACTAGTCATGGAATCACATAAGTACATGAGATAATGATGTTCAGTTCATTCTACTCTCCTCCCTACCCTCTTTCCCTTCACTCCCCTGTCTTATCCAAAATACCTCTATTTTCCCTAGCCTCCTCCCTTATTGTTTATGAGCATACACATATCAGAGAAAACGTTCCATCTTTGGCTTTTTGGGATTGGATTATTTCGCTTAGGATGATAATCTCTAGCTCCATCCATTTACCTGCAAATACTATAATTTCATTCTTCTTTAAGAATGAAATTCCTTTGTGTATATATAGGACATTTTCTTTATCCATTCATCTGTTGAAGGCCATCTAGGTTGATTCCATAATTTGACTATTGCGAATTGAACTGCTACAAACGTTGATGTGGCTGCATCACTGTAGTATACTGATTTTAAGTCCTTTGGGTATAAACTGGGGATAGCTGGGTCAAAGGGTGGATCCGTTGAAAGTTTTCAGAAGAATGTCCATATTGCTTTTCATAGTGGTTGCACCAATTTTCAGTCCCACCAGCCATGTGTGAGTGTACCTTTGGGAACACACATTTTCATTTCTATTGAGTAAATAACTGCCAATGGACTTGCATGATTGTGTAGTAAATTTATATTTATAGGTTTATAGTATGTATGAAATAAGATAGGGTAAGTCCTTTAATTCTCTTCTTTCACAGAATTATTTGTGTTATTCTTGGTCCTTTATATTTCAATATACATCTTAAGAGCTCCTTGTCAAGATCTACGTAAAGCCTATTGGGATTTTGATAAAGGATTGTACTAATAGGGAATTGTGTTTAGTATGAGATTTTCATGAAGACTGTGTTGAATGTGGTTAATTTCACAAATCATTATCTTAACAATTTTGAGTCTTCCAATCTGTGCTCTCCCCTTATTTAGATATTCTTTAGTTTATCTAAGCTAAGATTTGTAGTTTCCAGGGTACAACTCTCATACTTATTTTGTTAAATTTATTATTTAAAGTTTTCTATGCTGTTATGATTGAACTGTTTTCCTAACTTCATTTTTAAATTCATCACTAGCATGAAGAAACATAATTCGTATTTATGTAAGTTGATTCATTCACCATTTCTCTTCAAACATTATATATGTGCTTCTATCTAGTGTAATAAGAAATTGAAGGCAAAATTAAAAGATGTAATATCCAACATTTTGCAGGTAAATGGATGATGCTGGATCTTTTAATTTTGCCTTCAGTTTCCTCTTCCTGTGTTATTACACTAGATAGAACCACATATATAACGTTTGAAGAGAAATGGTGAATGAACCAACTTTGTTGCCAATCTTAGAGGGAAAGTATTCAGTCTTATTTAATCTTTAAGTACAATGTTTGCTGTAGATTTTTCATAGAATTTCTACCCCTTCTCTGTTGCTGAGAGTTTTCATCACGAATAGATTTTAGATTTTGTAAATACATTTTCTGAATATATTTGAATAATTGTGTGACTTTCTCCTTTATTCTACTAACAATTGCTAGCCTGCACTAGTTGATGTTCAAATGTAAAACAACATTGCATTTTTGGTTTGAACCCCTTTTGGTATGTATAATTTTTCTATATGCTACTAGATTTAATTTGCTAACATTTCCTTAAGATTTTTGTGTCTACAGTCATGAGGTATATTAACCTGTAGTTTCTTTCCTCATGATACCTTTTGACTTTAATATCAAGTTAGCACCAACCTCAGGATAAATTATAGTGTTCCCTTCCCTTTTAGTTCATCAAGAAGTTTGTGGAATTTTGACTTTATTTATTTTTAAAATATCTAATAGAATTCATCAGCAAAACCAGCTGGGCCTGACTTACTTACCTTTCTTTCTTTTTTTATATTATGAGACTAAAATTTCCTAACTCAGTTTCTTCATTTGTTGAAGACCTTTTCAAATTTCCTATTTCTTCTTCCATCTATTTTTATAATTTGAATCTTTGCAATAATTTTTCCATTTCTTCCAAGTTATTGTCTTTGTTGGCATAAACTCAATCATAGGATCACTTTGTAATTCGATTTGCTTGTTAGCAATTTCATTAGTATCAGCTCAGATACTTAGAATCTCCTTCTTTCGGCTTGTTTTTGTTTTAATTTGCTTTTCTTATTCTAGTTTCCTAAAGAAGTTCAGTTCTGATTTGAGACCTTCCTTCTTTCATAGTGTAGGTATTTTAAATTCTGAATTTTCCTCTACACTCAGCATACACTTTGATATATGGTGCTTGCATTTACATTTAATTCAAAGTATTTTCTAATTTCCACTGTGATTTCTTCTTTACAAATGGGTTTCTTAAAAGTCTTTGGGGATTTCCTAGTTTTCTTTCCCCCGTTGTTTTCCACTGCTATTTAATTGCATTGTAGTCAGAGAATATACTTTTTATTATCTGAATCCCTTTAAATGTATGAATGGTTTATGGCCTTGTGTCCATTCTGGGGAGTGTTCCATTTGCACTTGAGAAGGATGTGTGCTCTGCTGTCATTGGGTGGAATGTTCTGTAGATGTGTTGGGTCAAAGCAGTTGACAGTGTTTTACCAATGTCTCATATCCTTGCTGACACGTTGTCTTGCTGTTTTATTAACTGTGGGGGATGGAATAGTAAAGTCTCTTGCTTCTAAATTGTCTACTGCTATTGAAAATTGTCTACTATTTTACTGTTTCGTTTGCTGTCTGTCTTATTTTTTCATTCTTCCTTTTTCCTGCCTTTTTTTTTAAAAAGCTCTTTTTTAGTGCTTTCAATCTTTTGTGTTTTTAAGCTATATAAATTTTGTCATTTTCTTTAGTGTTTCCTCTAGGAATTATAATTTGCATCTTAGTTTTTCACAATCTGATTCGGATCAATATCAATCAAGTTTATTCAGGTTAAACACAGAAACTTTGCCCTAAGATCGCTCTGTTTCATCCCATCTTCTTTATTATTTTCTCATACATATATATTGCAATTATTCATGCTATAAACTCAACAGTGATTATGATGTATCCTGATTATTATTTTGTGTGATCTTAAATAAACTTTTAAAGACGAGAAAAAGTAAAATGTGCATTTGTAGAATCCTGTGTGTTCATCTTCTCCTTTACCATGTAGAGTTTTTTTCATTTCTTCACATAGATTTGAGTTGCCATCCGGGATTATTTTCCTTTTCAGCCAAAGGTAATTTATTTAGTATGGCTTAAAGGGCAGGTCAGCAAACAACAAATTCTTTCAATTGCTTATAAGAAATAGAGTTTCTCATCTTAAAATGTTATGAAACAAATAAAAATTCATCTTAATAAAAGTTTAGTTTTTAGTTAGAAAAGAAATGAACTTTATGAATTTGATTAATAACTAGTTACACAAATTACTTTCTTTTTTATTTGTTCTTTTTAGATATACAAGGCAGCAGAGTGTATTTTGACATATTATACATACATGGAGTATAACTTCCCATTCTTGTGGTTGTACGTGATGTGGAGTTACTCTGGTTTTCACAAAGTACTTCCAAGACAGTTATTGTTCATAGAGAATAAAGATACATCATTAATTGTTTAAATAAATACTTTGAAATGGATATCTTGTATAAAATCAAGGAGCCAATTTAGTTTTTAATCAATGTATGCAAAGTTCAAAACCTTGACGAGGTGTCAATATCATTTGGTGACAATATAATATAATTTTAACCATGTTCCTCAAAAGACTTTATATATATATGTATGTATATATATACACATATATATATACATATATACACACATATATTTATACATACACATATAATGTTTATATATACATATATATAATATTTCATAGTCCATGCTATTCAATCAGCAGGGCTAACTTTTATGTCCTATTTGCATTTCAGAACCTAAAGGACAAGGAATAAAAAACAAGGAGTGGTAGTATATAACTCAGAGATTCAACTGAAAAAAAAAATTTAAAATGCAGGAAAAATCAAAGAAAATCTAATAATAAAAATTGGAATACCAAACCAATCTTCATTTGAAGACAAGTGAGGTGTGTGTGTGTGTGTGTGTGTGTGTGTGTGTGTGGTGTAAGTTCAAGAATAATCCATGTGAACTATGCACTCCATTTTATGGGAATTGCCTATATTACATATGCTGGATGGATTAATGGTTTATAAAAAGCAGTCTGTTAGTTTTACTTCCTAAAGTTCATTTTTCCTTGTGCTGTCATATAATAGTTCATCTTCAGTAAGTATCTGTACCTTGGGACAAGGGCCTCCAGGGACTTGGCACATAATTTATAACAATAATGGAAATGGCATGCTCAATATTGATAGCCATGGGACTCACACATGCAGGGAAGGAGAAGTTATATCACCCATGAAAAGGCTAATGAGATAGACAGATTTCGGGGGGAAATGATCTTTTTGTCCTGCCCTTAGACCTCCTTCTACCAGTGAGACTCATGCTAGAAGCCTAATGATTCCAACATGTACCTTCTGAGTATAAGATTATATGACATAAGAGGTCAGTTACTCAGAAGTCAGAGCTGTCACCAATAAACGCCAACTTAATTGGATGCCTTAATTATGTCACCTTCACTCCCAGGACATAACCCCAGGGACAGTTTGAAGACTGGTTTTCAGTTCAAAATCTCAGTCAATAGTCCCCAGTTTTCAATATGGTTTTTCTTTTTTTTTATTCAAAAGATAGCTGTGGTCTTCTGCAATTGGGGAAATACACACATATTTGGCAGTTGGAAATACAGTGGTGGGGCCCAGGAGAGAAGTCAGGGAAGGAGACAGAGATCTGAGAGTTAAAATATGTTTATGCCAGGTTGGCCCGTTTTACAAGGCAACTCTGATCGCCTTCTTCCCCTTTACTCAGCAGCTGGGAGTCAGCCATCTTGGAGCAGGTGGAATGCCAGGAGGCTATTGGCTGCCTGCAAGCCAGCAATTATTCCCCTTTGTATCCAGATGTTGCATCAGTACGGGCTGTTTCAAAATCAGGAGAGCATCTATTACTGTTTAAAATTTTTCTGAAACCTTAGCATCTTAAACACAGAGGCCATTCTCCAAGTTAGCAACAGGCTAGCTAGTTTGGACACAGGAACTAATCAGAGAAAAAAGGCATTTGGGATACATCAGAAATTCAATATCAACTTTGTGAAGTTGTTAATAATTAGCCACAGCTTTTGTCTCTGTCCCTGCAGCTAGTGACATGAAAGTGATTAGGTTTCTCAAAAACAGTTTAACCTTACTGAATGTATTAAGGAACAAGGTTTTTAATCAACAGTTTATTGATTCCAGCAGGACAGTTGTGAAAGCAAAAAGCTCTCCACACTGGGGGAATGGATTTGTTAGCCAGTTCACTGTTATTAAAAAAAAAAAAAAACCTCAAAGCAATAGATATTTTAGAGGGATTTCCCCTGCTTTGGTAGTAACCCTAAAACAAGGGGAAAGGTTATTACCCTAATAGTGAAAATATTATTCTAACATAAGACTAAAAGTTTTGTATCTTTCTCTTTTATACCCCTCCTTTCACATTTACATTTTAGGTTAAAAAATAAGTTAATAAGGTGTCATTTGTATAGCCTGTACTCAATATACATTTATGATGTTTAATAAAAATAATACGCCCAAGGTAGTCCATTAAAATCACTGATAATTTAGAAATATAATCAAACTAAAAATGATTGAGAGGGAATATAATGCCTTAAATCTATTGATACATAATTCCTGAACTTAATTCCATAATTTGCAGAACTCTCCCCCAAGCTAATACAACTGAATATTAATTTAAGGAATATAATGCCTTAAATCTATTGATACATAATTCCTGAACATAATTCCATAATTTGCAGAACTCTCCCCCAAGCTAATACAACTGATTGAAAAATACTTGTTAGCCTTTGTCACCTGAAACCAAAACCTCTTACAAATGGATAGGAGGATTTTGACCATCCCTTTATTGTGTGGATGTTGCATTTGGAGACAGCTGTGCCACCGATCACCAAGTTTGGACAGTCCTCCAGACCATATCCATTCCAAGATGGCAACTTGCAAGAACTGGGAAAAGCCTGAGGAAAGTGGTCGGGCTGGGTTACCCAATTTAAGGTGAGAACTAAATAGAGTTGATTCAACCACCAGCCACAAGGGTCCCAAAGAGAAAGAGCAGAGAATATAATGGACAAGAAATGATCAAAGTAGAGTTTTCCAAGGCTAAACAGTTTGAAGTTCAGAGAGACATGAGTTTTCAGATAAAAAGGGGGACCAGATTGCCAGGGAGGCTGAAATCTAGACACCTCTATGAGCTTTGAAAGGAAAGAGACCTCAAGGAATTTTTATTTTAATTGTGGTTCTTCCTGGAGGTGAGGGGAATAAGGATCTTTCATTTTTGATGATCTATTATACTATAGTACTTGGATTTTACTTTAACAATAATCTTATGATACAAAAATTAAATATTTTATTTAAATGTAAGTAAAGATATATTCCAATCAAGAAAAGGAAATGTAGAGGCCAAGAATGAGGAAGATGTGGTACAAAAGCCTGCCAGACATAGAAATAAAAGTGGTTACACACAGAGGGGTATTTTCCTGTTGTAAATATGCAAAAATGAATGAAAAAAATAAAAATAAATTTTACTTAAAAGAGAAAATATGTAATGCAGTAAATGATGCCAGGTAATATGCATTTTAATAAAAATAGAATAGGTAAGTAAAGCAGGAGGAAAAACTATAAACTGCTTCACTTTTCATCTATGAAGAAATTTTAAAATATCTCTATCATTACTTGCCTCTACCCATTCCGAAAATATAATCAAATATAAGAAAATTATCTTTAAATTTTTACACCACTATATAAAATCTTTTCCAAGACACCAAGGAAGATTAAGAGAGCAAGAAGAATATCCATATAGACAAGAACATAAATTCAAAAAAAAAAGCAAGAAGTAGCATAAAACAATGCTAAAGAGATGAGTCAAACTTGTTTTAGAAATCAGCAAAATATTTTAGACTTAACACATTGTTTTTCAGGTCTTATAGTTCTTGACTTCTCGGGAATTTTGATGCTATCAAAGACGCCTTTCTTAAGACACCTTTTCCCTTTGAGTTTTATGATACCAAATGCTATGTTTTCAATGTGTCTCTCAAAGTTGTGCACAATGAATCAAAATGAAGTCTGTAAAAATAAAAAAAAGAAAAGAAAAGTTGGTGTGTTGGATGGCTTAATCCCTAAAATCATATATTAGTGGTATTTGGAAGTAAGGCCTTTGGGAGGTAATTAGGATTATAGATGAAACCATGAGGATGGGGACTCCATGTTGGCATTAATGGCTTTATAAGGAGAGGAAGAGTCCTGAACTAGTATGCTTGCTCTTTCTCACTGTGCATCTCCACCACATAGGATGCAACAAGAAGACTCTTAACCAGATGTTAGTGCCATGCTCTTAGACTTCCCTGCCTCTAACCATGAGCTCAATCAACCTCTGTTCATCATAAAATACCAAGTATTGGGTATTTTGTTATAGCAACAGAAACCTGAGACACCACATTCTTCTGGTAATTCCCCCTTATCTCTGACACTTTTCTTTGTAGACTCAGTCTTCAATACCTTGACATTAAATATCAGGACTTGTTAAGGTTTGGTTTTGAACCAACTGTCCACTCTATGAAGGCTGTGAAGTCCAAGGCATACATATGTACAGCTTGAGTCACTACCTGTACAACAGTAGCTTCCAATTTATCATTCTAGGGCAGCTCTTTCCTCTGAGCTCCAGATCCACATGTACCTCTGCCTACTTGTTGTCTTCCCTAAGAATGCTCAGAGTCACCTCAAATTCAACATATCTGAAAATGAATTGACTACTAAGGCTGTTCTTCTGAGTCTCCCTTATCTCCACAAATGCCACCAAGGGTCACACAGCTGCTGAAGATAGACACCTTTAATGTCTCCCAATTCACCTAGCAAAGCTCTCCCACACATGCCCACTGATAACCTGAGCTATCCATCATCCCTCATAGGGCCACTAGTCACACCTGCCTTCAGGTGCTGATGTAAATAGGTCTCCTTGCTGCTGCTGGAGGTGTCTTTTTGGAAACATAAATCAAATAATTCACAATCATGTCTAATCCTTTTTAAGACAAAGCTATAACACCTTGATGTGGCCTTGGAAGCCCACAGTGGTCTGTCTCCTACCTACTTTCTATCACCTCCCTTCTGCCCATTCCCTCCCCATCTACACTAGCCTTCTTCATGCAATACAAAGGCCCTGTTCCCTCTAGCATGTGCTGCTTTCTCTGGAAAATACTTTCCTCATGTCTTCATTCAGTTAATTATCATTAAGTTTTCAAATCATTAAAGTTTCAAATGTAATGTCATTTCTCAGAGAAAACGTCTCTGATCCCCCAGGCTAGTACAGGTTCCAAGTATATATCTTTGTACAATACCCTGTACTTTCCCATTAAAATGTTTTCCTCCATTTTAATTGTATGTCTTCCTATGTTTTTTGAATAGTCCCTGTCATTCCCTTCTAGAACCTAAGCTACAGGGGGCCAATAATTATGCCTAGGAAAGAGCCTGCTGTGGATTGAATTCATGGGTTGGAAACTTGACAAAACCAAATTCACAGGCTGATGGCATCTGGAGGTGAGACTTTGAAGTGGTTATTGAGATTATGTGAGGTCATGTGGCTAAGGCCCTCCTATGAGAGCATTAGTGGCTTTCTAAGAACAGGAAAGAGAACTGAACTGGCAGCCTTGCCCTGTCTCACCGTGTGATATCCTCCACCATCTTAGGATACAGAAGAAAGCCCTCACCTGGTGCCCAGCAGATACCAAATGCCATGTTTTTGGACCTTCAATCTCCAGAAACATGAGCCAAATAAACTTCTATTTTTAAAAATTATGCAATATTGGGTATTTTGTTAGAGCTATAAAAAAGACTAACACCATGCCTAATATAAACTAAATGAATTTATTTATACATATCACATATTCCAATAATCATTCATTCAATCATTCATTCATGTAGGCAATGCTATTTGTTCCTTTGGAGAATAGAGGAGTTTGGATTCATTGTATTTCTAAACAAGTCACCATCAGATTGTTTCCAAAGACCAGATCTTTTTTACCCAACAACTGTGTCTTTTTAAAGGCAAAAGGCATTTTATTTTAGATGACTCTTCTCTCTGAAACTAGAGCAAATCAACAGCTGGAGCATCCATTGAGTACTAGGGTCCATTTGTTTTGAGATGGTAAACATCTGCTGCGTAGGAACTTATTTCCACTTTACATTTGGACCAGTGCCCACACATTTTGCTTTCCAAACAAATGCCACAAATCAACAGCTATGGTTGCTCAGAAAGCTACATTTACCCACTTATATTGAAGACCCATGAAAACTTCCCTGTGTTTATTTCTGAAACTTACTTTGCAAATATACCTTTGTGAAAATGAAAGATGCATCAAGAATTTGGTGCTGTTACCAAATTCTTTAAATCCTGCGTTTGGATATTACTTTTATTAGAAATGAAATCTTACTGTAGGTCTTGTGTCCCTATGAGGGCCATGATGGGGGTTATAGAAGTTGTCTCTGACCAAAAGTCAGGGGCATCATTAAAAAGGTTTAGAAGAAATTGAAAGAGTGACATATTGTAATATTACTTTAGTTTGCTTTCCAATCTAAAAAAGATCTATCACTGTTTTCAGGAGCAACGAAGGTAATAAGAATGATCTCTGTTGTAGGAAAAGAAATCACACAGCTTTATAGGACTCCTTGAGGAAAGAAGGAATTTGTTCATCAGGACTGAAATAAACTTAGACCAGGTCATGAAGTCTAATAAATGGACCAGTCAGAACATCTGATGAAACACGGAGTCCCCAAACTGAAAATGTAATAATTAAATGAGAGATACAAAATTATCTTTTTGCAAGCATTGAGTAATTTATAATAGATATGAGGAAAGAATGCTTAAATACATATACACATTCATACACATATGTAATATATACTTATATATGCAATCACACTATAATAAAGAACTACCTCCAAATGGAAAATAGAGATAAAACTGCTAGAAGAAAACATGGGAAAAAATATTTGTGATTTTTGGCTATGCAAAGATTTCTGAGATAAACATCAAAAGCACAATTCATAAAAAAAATAAACTAGTACATTGCACTTCGTCAATATCTAAAACTTCTGCTTCTTGAAAGACATTGCTAATACAATAAAAAGACATGCCACAGACTCAGAGAAATCATTCGCAGACCATACCGGTGGCTACCTGATGATAGCACCCAATACCCAGCAATACAAAAATAAACAGCCCAATAAGGATAGGCAAAAGAAATCCTACCAAAGGAAACATACTGATAGAAAATAGACTTCTAAAGAGATGTTTAGCATCAAGGAATCACATGGGAAAATCGAATGAAAAACAGCCTAAGCAACCTGTTGGAATGGCTAAGATTAAAAATATACCGTGTTGGAAGGATGGGGAGCAGCTGAACCCTCAAACACTGTGGGAATGTAAAGGTCTAACACCACTGTGGAAAACCCAACTGGTATTTGCTTATAAGCTGGACACAGACTTATCAGTCCAAGAGAAACAAAAAGCATTTTTCCACACAAAGACCTGCACACAAATGTAATAGCAGCCTTGTTTGCACTAACAGAAAGCTGGAAATAGCCAAGTGCCCATCCAAAGGAGAATGGATACAGATTGTGGTAGGTCCATAGAATAAAATGTTACTCAGCTAAAAAAACAAAAAAAGGTGAATGAACTGAGGACACAAAAATAACATGAATGAGTCTTCAATTATGTTGAGCTAAATAAGCCAGACCATAAAATGAGAAACAGAAACACTAACAGAGAAATACTGTAAGTTCAATCTGATGTAAAAATTCTAGAAATCCAAACTAATCGAAAGGGACCTAAAGCATATCAGTGGCTACCTGGTGATAGCACAGGAGAGTGGGTGGGAGGAAGAAGAAGGGTCTGAGGAGTATATGTGTATGTGTATGCGTATGTGTATGTGTATGTGTACCTACATACATATACACACAAAAGTTATCTAAGTTTACCCTTAAAATACAAAGCAGCTTATATGTCAAGTATACCTCAATCTTTTTAAAAAGAAATGTATGAACACCTACAAAGAAATGGAGACGTCAACAGTCAATTCTCAAGAGAAAAAAAAAAGTCTTGAAAAGATATGTAAAAATGTCTGAACCTTTTATCAGTAGCCAAAAACATGTGAACTAAAACAATGAGTTATTTTTTTCTATCAAATTAAGGAATCATTTTCCAATGACAATTTCAGTGCTAGAGGCTGTGAGTTGAGTATGCAAATGGTACAAAATTCCCAGAGGATTTTCTCTAGTGATATATAACAAATACATGGCAAAGCCTTTAAAGTAAGTCTATGGCTCCATTTCTAAAAACTGATCCTAAGGAAATGAATGAAAATGTGCACCAACACTTTTATGCAAGGCTGAGTTGATCTTTATTAGCCTGTTTGCTCACAGATTCAAGCCAATTCTCCTCTGTTCTAGAATAAAGGATACTACATCTCCCACACTCCCTTGTCTACACATCTGGGGAGGAAGGAGTAGAATAAAAACAGGATTTTATCCTACTTTAAAATTTTAGATATATTTTAGTTTCTTTGCTCATTTTTAAAAACATATATTTTTGTTTTTTTAAAAACATCTAGAAAATAGTGTTTAACAAATTGTTAAAAGAATTTTTAATAGCAATGATGCCCTCAGAGAGGATTTCTACTTTTTAATAAGCATGTTAGGCAATGGTGTGATAATTTTAAATAAAAATTATGACAAATTGGAAAAAAAAAAGAAAAAGAAAATAGTGTTTAACAGCACCGTATTAAGATATATAAAGCTTTAAAAAATTATGGCATTTGTAGGTAAATGGATGTTGTTGGAGACTGTAATGCTAAGTGAGATCAGCCAATCCCAAAAATCCAAAGGCCAAAGGGTCTCTCTGATAAATGAATGATGATGCATAATACGGAGGGGAAGGGTGGCAAGAATGGAGGAAGGATAGATAGCATAGAGGGAAGGGAGGGGTGGGGTCGGGGTGGGGGGGTAAAAATAATAACAGAATGTGTGACAGATACCATTGCCCTGTGTACATGCATGAACGCATGGATGGTGTGACTCTACTTTGTGTACAACCAGTGAAACAATAGCTGTACTCCATTTGTGTTCAATGAATCAATAAGTAAAAAAAGGGAAAAAAATATATAAAGCTTTAAGTTGAGAAATAGATTGAAATAAACTTTTTGCTTTAAAATATTTCCTTATGCAATTTACATTTTCATTTTGCATTTGAGCCATATCATAATTTGTACTAAACAGAACTCTTCACACACAGTGCTGTTAAAGAAATCCATTGAGACAATTAGTTGAAACAAAACATATCTGAAACCAGATTATCATCTAGGTTATAGGATAAAAATCAAAAACTGCACTATTTTATAAGCACATATATGTGTGTACTTTATATGAAATCAAAATAATATTTTAAATATTTTTATTAAAAAATTGCATGATTAAAAGTGCCATCAATTATAAACATCTTTGTATTTCTTAATAATAATGCTCACTTATTTTTATAAACTTTATATTTGGTATTAAAGAAGAATTACTTATTCTCTGACATAAATACAATTTTTTATGTATCTGTTACAGACTAGAAGTTTATTTTAAAAATAAACAATTCTTATTAAAGATTCATGATATTTTTATAAATAATATTTATTTTCTTGGAAGCAACCATATGACACAAATTTCAGCACAAATTTCACAAGTGTGAAACACTTGTGATATATTAAAACTCTTGTGACATATTATTAAAAACATTAACATCATGGCTAAAAAATTTGGGGTTACAAATTTTAAATGAAAAATGAGATTTCTGACTTGGTCAGAGACCCAGAACTCAGGAGTCCTGGGGATTTGGCTCAGGAAAATCATGAGCATTGACAGTACTGGACTTTCCTTCATTGCCTGGCATTCACAGATATTCAGTGTTCCATCCATTAAACTTTTGATGCCAGAGTTATCAAATAGTCTTACTTTGCTCTCAGGAAAATGGATCATTTGTAGGTAAAGAGTATTTCCCATGAATTTACAATAGGAGAACACTTACATCTTACTTATTTATCCTTCTTTTTTATCCCCGCCCCCCGCACCCACCAAGCAGAGAGAACTGAAACCTTCTTAAGTTTTTAAGTGTTAGAGAGTTGCAATCAAGCTTGTCTACACAGGGACCAATGAGTCCACTAAATTGTTGTAAAATGGTTCTTTTTCTAGGGGTCATGGTGCTAGTCCATGATCAGAACAGGCATATTCTGTTGGCATGATCTGTACAGGCATCAGAACAAAGAAGCTGCCCAGCCCATACTTTGCTCACTGTGATTTCATTGTTTCTCTGGGCATGTGTGCCATGTCAAGTAATAAGAGATATTCAAACCAGCTTCCTTAGAATATTCTTCAGAAATCCTACATCCTTCCTCCCCAGCTTATCAAAGGATTCGTGAACCTTCTGGGAAACATTCTGCCTTTTAACTCTGACTCAATGTAGTAGCTATACAGCTTTTAGAAAATTACTTAAAAATCTACCTTAACAGTTACCTAAACTGGTAAGAATATTTATTTCAAAGAAATATGATGAGGTTTAAATTGTATTATATACCCCATGAATGAAGGATTGTGGGCATCAGTCAATGGTTGTTGAATCTGAAGCGTAAATAGGAATATTTGTTGTAGAGCTGGCAAACAAGTTATTAAAATGATCACTTCTCTAATAGTATTGCTATAAGAATGATAGTTTGTGGAAATGTTAATTTGGTTCCTTAAGAAAATAAACTAAGTTTCTGCTTCTTTACTCCTCCCTTTTTACATGATTTTTGGGGGGGTCTGGTACTTAATGGTGTTTTACAATCTGATCACCCCCAATGGAAACCCAGTTCTGAATTTCCAGTTCTATCTGTATTTGACTTCTGAGTTTAGTGTTACTTGAAAGCTGTGTCTCTTCCTTAAACACAGGAAAACCTGATGTAATTTTATAGTTACTAAGTGAACAATTATTTACTTAAGTTGTTATTTGGAAAGTTTTGTCAGGTTCAAGATAGATGTTCAAGCAGCCCTTCATGGAAGTGAGTAGGTGATGGCTCACTGGCCTTATATATTGGTTAGGAATAAAGTGATGACCATGACCATAACATCCCCTTACTGTGACCTCCCCAGTACAATACACACAACACACACACACACACACATATACACACACTCTCTTTGGAATTCTGAAGCAGGAAAACCAGAATAGGTTGGAGAAAATAAACTACACATTTAAAAATATGTGACATAGACTTTTCTATTTTGAGGGCCAGCCAAAGCAGCTGTATCTCTTCCCTATCCTCTGAATATCCAATGGGACATGAATCTTATCCTCGCTCTCCTTATGTATAAGACTGAATGTGTACTGTTTTTGATCAGGGATCCTGGGGAAATGCAAGGAAGAAGAGAGAAAGGTGGTGGTATTGGTGCTTCTCTGCTCACCATCTATACCTTTCAGCCACACAGCCTTAAAGAACCAAGTCCAGTAAAGACTTGGGCAAGTTGGAGCACTCTGACTGAGCATGGGGTGAGAAAGGATCTGTTAGATATGTTCTTAAGCTACAGTATAGTTGCCATTATAGAAAATATGGTGAGGTCACTAATGGGTCTTGTCTCATTGAAAGTCAAGCAGAAGACCGCATTTCATTCTGAGAGTGAACACTCTTTATTTAATGAATTTGGATCTCTAGGAATAGCTCCCTGAGTCATAGTGCCCCTGTAGCTTCTTGTTTTGTTTTCTATTTAACAGGCATAAAAAATTATGGTCTATCCTCCACAGTCTTAGACATAATGTCCACCTCTCTACCATTTGGGGGAACCACTGTTTTTAATAATAGGGATGGCACTGAAATTGCTCCTACAGCAGCCAACCCTACTGGTTTTCTTACGTGCCAGTGGGACCTGGCTGTGGATTCCTTCCTTCCAAATTTGTGAGAGAAGCTATGATGAGTGAGTTTGTGAAGGAAGGACTATGCTCCTTTTTGGGATGCTCCAGTCTTTATTCTTTTTATCATCCTTAGGAGTTCCACAAATGGCCAAGATGGCCAAGAACCAGTGTAAAAATTATTTGGAGGTATATCTCTTCCCTCCCTCCATAATATCCTGTGGAGACTTTTACCCTTCCTAGGCTGATAGGAGATCCTCCTAAAGAAGAAATCACATGTTTTCAGATACTGTGCTTTCAAGGAAGAAAGTATTTGAGAGACATATTGAATTTCTTGCCTCCAGCATAATTAGAAAATGTGCTTCCGAATACCTGAGAATACTGTGAAGACTCGTGAGATGGACCTTATCCTAATATCTGAAGTCTCTGGAATTCAGCCTGGTGGTACATTTTAGAAAATTACTTCGGACACCCAATGTAGCAAATGCCCCAGTGATGGTTTATTTTACTTTGTAAATGTATTTTTGAGGGGGGTTAAGCATCAGAGACCCCTGCTCTTAGCTCCTGTTTAACATTACCCTGGACCCATCTTCAGGAGTCTCTACAGGAGTTTACTGCTGGGTTTTTCCTGTACCCTGCCACAAACACAAGCAAGATCCTCCTGTCACCAGTAGAGTTGGGCTCACATCTGCTATAACTCTCCACTGGTCATCTCAGCGAACAAATGAGGGTGTTTTTGAAAATCAAAAAGGTCTTCCTATATGTCTGAAGAGTTTCATGATCTTCTTCAGATTTGCAACTGCTGCTTCTCATGATTATGAATAACAGAGAACTTGATGGACAGAAACAGTCTCCTCACCTCTGATAGCTTTGTAGACCTACTGCCTCCCCCAGGTTCAGCTATATTGGACTTGATCTTCATATAATTGGTTAAGTAGGGAGTATAATATTAGGTAGGGGAGATCTGGGACAGTGGGTACGATGCCTGTAGTTAACATTAACTGATGGTTGTGCGCATTCATTATGTCTCTTTTATGTTTCCCCCTAGGAATGATTCATAAACCATCATGACAGGAGGAAGCAATCTTGGCATATAGACCAAAGTGTGGCTGCCATGATTCCTACTCTCTGATGTTCATACCATATACCTACTCTCTTCTTGTATTTAAACAAGGTCTACGACTTGCTTCCACCATTGGAATATGATAAAAATGAGAGGACCTTGCTGATCTAATTAAAGTCTGCTTCAGTTAGGTTTTGGTTGCTATAACCTAAGACTGGGTAATTTTAAGGAGAGAACAAAAGGAAGAAAGGGACAGAGGAAAGAAGAAAAATTAAGGAAGTAATATCCTTGAAGAGAGAGATAAAGAAATATAATTTGCATATACAGTCAGACATTTGGCTGGGCATGATGGCACATGTCTATAATCCCAGCAACTCAGGAGGCTGAGGCAGGAGGATCCCAAGTTTGAAGTCCAAATAGGCAACCTAGAAAGATCCTGACTCAAAATAAAAAAAGCTGGGGATCTGGGTCAGTAGTAGAGCACCTCTGGGATCAATCCCCAGTACTGAAGAAAAAAAGATGGAAATAAATTCTGAGGGATGTGTCATTAGGCAATTTCTTCATCATGTAAACATCATCATAGAGTGTACTAGCAAACTGTCATTGGCCATATAATCTAATGGAACCACTGTCATACATGTAATCCATTGTTGCCAATAGGTAATGATGTGTGGTGTGCAAGTGTATATCATTAAAAAGCAAATATAAGGCACCAGGGGGCAGGAGCCAGATATTTGCTTTTTAATGATATACTCTTGCACACCATACATAGATGCCCTCCAACAGATGAATGGATAAAGAATATGTGGTATATATACAACAATGGAATACTACTCGGTCATAAAGAAGAATAATATTATGGCATCTGCAGATAAATGGATGGAATTGGAGATTATCATGCTAAGTGAAATATCATGCTTTTCAATCCCAAAGAAAAGGGGCCAAATGCTTTCCCTGATAAGCAGATGATGATATAGAATCTGGTTGGGGGGAGGGTGAGAGGAATGGAGGATCATTAGGTTATGTAGAGGGAAAGAAGAGGGGGAGTGGGTGGGAGTATAAAAATGTTGGAATGAGACATACATCATTACCCTATGTACATGTGTGATTAACAAGAATGATATGAATGTACATCATGCACAACCATAGAAATGAAAATTTGTACCCCATATGTGTACAATGAATCAAAATGAAGTCTGTAAACATTTTTTAAAAAGCAAATATCAAATCATATTTTAAAAATATTTGATATTATCATGTAAAATCACATATACCTTAATAGAGAGGTGATCTGACCTCATCAATTTTGGATTAGTCTCTAAAGGAGATTTTTAAGAGAGGAAAATATGTAGTTACTTTTTAAGAATTATCTATTCATTAAAATTTAAAAATACATTTGAATAAAATTGGAAATTACTGAATATGTGAAAGTATTTGTGTACATTTGCAAAAATTTTTATGTTGCTGTTATGGATTAGATATGAGGTATTCGCCAAAAGCTCATGTGTGAGACAATGAAAGAGGGTTCAGAGGTGAAATGATTGAGTTATGAGAGCCTTAACCTAATCAATGCATTAATATATTGATTATTCATTGGCCAGCAACTATAGGCAGGTAGGGTGTGGCTGAAGGATGTAGGTCACTGAAGGTGTGCACTTGGGGTTTATATTTTGTCATGGTGAGGGAACTCTCTCTCTGCTTCCTGGGTGTCATGTCCCCAGCTGCTTTCCTCGGCTACATACACACTAATGTCCTGCCTTACCTCAGGCCCCAAGGAATGTAGTTGACCATCTATGGACTGATACCTCTGAAATGCCCAAATAAACTATTTCTCCTCTAATTTTTCCTGTGGTTTTTTGGTCACAGCAGTGAAAAAGCTGACTAAGACAGTCGCATATAATTTAGTTATAAATATATATCCAGAAAAATGTACCAAACAAATTCACGCTAGTTGTTATAATGATATAATAAAAGAAAGAGCAATAAATTTCAACTAGGCAGATCAAGAAAGGCTTTGTGCAATTGTAAGGAAAAGAAAGGATGAGGTAACTAAATTTTATTGAGCATGTGCAAGAAAATAAGCTAGATATTTTCAGAGATATTAACATTTAATAACATTAACATTTTTCCTGAGATCTTATAATTTTTTAAAACCTGCTAATAAAAAAGAGAAAGGGGATAAGGATAGAGTAAGGCTAGGCTGATAAAAGTTCAGGAATGAAAACAAGTAGGCATGAAAGAGAGTAGAATATTCAGGAAAGAAAATCTGATTTGTCTGCAACCCAGGGTCTATGAAAAGAAGGAGGGAAGAAAATTCAGATCTTACTGTCATGCCATGGAGAGTGATACTATTCTGCAGGCGGTAGGGATATTTTGTGGACACAGCAAAAACACTTTTTTCTCTCTCTCTCTAGATCTGACTTATGAAAATCTGATGCTAACACAGATGTCCTATTACTAGTATAAAAGTAGAAACTCAGTCACAAGAGAGAAAAATCCTTAATGTTTGGAAAATAATTAGTAAGAATATGAGGGGCCATTGCTGCTATGACAACAGAAGCAGTGACTCCTGATCAGAGTTGTAGATGGCTCCCAGCAGATGCCATTTGTACTGGTTATTGAATCTCAGATTGTTTTTATGATCCTACCACCCAAAGGGGATTTCAAAGTTAACCCCATGGATTCTGATTTTTCTCTAGTCTCTATCACCTCTTATAGGTCATTTTTTTTACTCTGCACTGAAGTTCCCACTTGTAAACAGTGCCTGAAACCTGGAGCTAAGTGTCCTATGAAGTTAAAGAAAGTCAGACACAAATTCTTCTGTTCGTCTGCTTTGAAAAATTCTGAAAAATCCCTGCTGGCCTCTTCCTCTGCATACTCACCTGGTAGTACCCAGCCCCTCATCTCAGTCTGGAAAGGACCACAGTTTCCAGTTTCTCTATCAGCCTCATCCACTAAAGGTCTTCTCCTGTTCAGATAACATGTTCGCCCTTAGCTGGCTACTGGTCAGACTTGTTGTCTTTGCACCTTATGTCTTAACTACTTCCAGCTGAGTTCTACAGGACCTTCAAAGAAGAACTCATTCCAATACTCCTCAAAGTATTCCATGAAATAGAGGAGGAGGGAACCCTTCCAAACTCATTCTATGAAGCTAATATCATCCTGATACCAAAACCAGACAAAGACACAGTGAGGAAAGAAAATTTCAGACCAACATTCCCAATAAACATAGATGCAAAAATTCTTAACAAAATTATAGCACACCGCATACAAAAACATATTAAAAAGATAGTGCACCATGATCAAGTGGGTTTCATCCCAGGGATGCAAGGTTGGCTCAACATCAGGAAATCTGTAAATGTAATTCACCACATCAACAGGCTTAAAGTTAAGAATCACATGATTATTTCAGTAGATGCAGAAAAAGCATTTGACAAAATACAGCACCCCTTCATGCTCAAAACACTAGGAAAAATAGGGATAGTAGGAACGTTCCTCAACTTTGTAAAGGCTATCTATGCTAAGCCCACAGCTAACATCATTCTAAACGGAGAAAAACTGAAAGCATTCCCTCTAAAAACTGGAACAAGGCAGAGATGCCCTCTTTCACCGCTTCTATTCAACATCATCCTTGAAATTCTAGCCAGAGCAATTAGACAGACTAAAGAAATAAAAGGGATACGAATAGGAAAAGAAGAACTTAAACTATCACTATTTCCCTGCTGTGTCTTTATCCTATTTTTAGGTATTTTGACTATCTATCTGCCTCCACAGGACTTGGTACTAAACCTTCATTAGCAGTTGTCCTCTGAAACACTATATTTTAAGTTATAGCATTCTATATTTCCTCTATTTAAATTTCCTCTCCCATTAAGAAAGAAACTAGCTTAGTTAATTTAGCTTTTTCCTAAATTTCTCCCTTTAGACCTCTTCCTACAGAATGATTCTTCCTCAGAACACATAATTTACTATTTGACTAATTCTAGCTAAAGAGGAAATGAGCTGGATTCAGTGTAAATCCATGCTGATTCCTAGTGATTAATGCTTCTCTTCTGCGTTCACAAATACCACCTGCAGTGGGCAGTCATGAGTAGCCAAATAATATTTCTTAAAATCTTGCTTGCCCTTCAATTATTCTCCACATGGTGAGTTCCATTTTCCCAACATAATGGCAAGAATTTGGAAACTCAGACAATGAAGAAGAAAAATCATGCAATCTGGATTTTTCCAATCAAATGTAGTGATATTCATAACTACTCAAAAAATCACACCTCTTATAATACAGGGAGACGTTGCCAAAAATCAAATGCAGAGTCTGATTTGGGGTCTGAATTTCAATGAAGTTGGAATTCACAGCATCAACCTTTGTCTTACGTGAAGTTGATAGTATTCATTGAGAGAACCTGTGGAGTTTAATATCATTGCAATTGCCTAGTGATGAAAGCTAATGGAAAATTGAAGAAGCTCCGAACATCCAGGACAGCTAAAGTTAGTCTCTTGGTTAGAAAAGTTTGGATCACCATGTCAGGTAAACCATCCTAAAATACTGAATGCTTACTAAGGGGAAAAGAAGCATGAAACAGACCCCAGAAGAAGTAAAAATCACAAACTGTAGTTTCATGATCACTGTCCCTACTCTTTGGGGACTTTTACAATGTATTGCATGAATTATAAATTATTAATAAAGAAATGGTGATTGAACTCAGGAAGGAATCACTACCCCCCAGAGGACCAGTTCATTTACTTTTGTTGCTATGAAGAAGGTCTGAGTTAGTTTAGAAAGAATATATTGTTCATGTTACTTTGTAAGCCAAGAAGTGGATGGTCTTGGGCATTTGTCATTTGTGGCCATCCAACATCTTCGAACATGCACCCTAGGTTTTTTCCATTTTCCATATTAAGACACATGCCTTATCTGTAACAACAGTTCCCTTTATTATGTACCACTATAAAGCACCAATAAGCAATGTGGAAAGAAAAATCAATCAATAAGTAAGTAAATAAATACTTTAAAAAGACATAAACCTTCTGAAGATAGAGCCCTCAAACCTTAAAATCTCCTCACTGTGTACATGCATGTGGGTATGTCTGTCTTGCCATTTTACCATGTCTGTAGGTTTATATACACACAGAAACCATGATCCTTAACAGTGCCTTCACCACAAGTAGAGTTCCACTTTATAATCACATCCACTCTCTCCTGAGCTCCTCACCACTGCCACTTGTCCCTAAACCCTGGCATTTTACTAATCTATTTTCTATTTCTAAAACTTTGTCCTTTCAAAAGTGCTACATGCAAGGAATTACATGATCTTTTCTTTTGGCTACGTCACTTAGGCTTTTCCTTTTTATGAAGTATAATTCTCTTGATATTCATCCAAGATTTTGTGTAAATCAATAGTCTGCTCCTTTTTATTGCTGAGTAATATTTCATGGTACATATATGCCACAGTTGAACTCTTCGTTTACCAGTTGGACTCTTCATTTACCAGTTGAAGCACTGTTTCCAGTTTGAAGACATTGCAAGTAAAGTTGGTATGAATATTTGTATGTGTATTTGTACATAAAAATAACTTTTCAATTGGAGAATACATGCCCAGGAGTATAATTGTTGGATTGGATGCTAATTCCCTGTTTAGTCTTATAAGAAACTGACAAACTGTTTTCCAGAATGACTATGACATTTTACATTCTCATCTGCAGTATAAAAGTGATCTAGGTTATTCACATTCTCATCAGCTTTGATGTTGCTACTAATTTTTATGTTTCTATTAAGATAAGGTATATAGTAATACCTTGTTATTTGGGAGGGGGTGGGTTACTGGGGATAGAACTCAAAGACACTTGACCACTGAGTCACATCCCTAGCCCTGTTTTGTACTTTTTTATTTAGAGATAGGGTCTCACTGAGTTGCTTAGGGCCTTGCTAAGTTGCTGAGGCTGGCTTTGAACTTGAGATCCTTCTGCTTCAGCCTCTGGAGCTGCTACGATTACAGGTGTGCACCACCATGCCTGGCCCTTGTTATGGTTTTAACATGCATTTTCTCTGATGGCTAATGATGGTGACACTGGTACACACCTTTCCCATGTGTGCTCACTGTCTGCACAAACTACTCATTACTGTGGCCATTGGTATAAGTCATCATTATTTCTCAAATACATGCAATTTCTCCTTAATTGATCCTTTCCGAAATGAAATTGTTCTTCAGTGTTTGTTTACCCACATTTCTGTGCCTTATTACAAATTACCCATAATCCATAATTCCACTTCCAGTTATAACAGAATATCTAACTGTAGACCAGTCATCTTTTCCATAACAATTATAAAATCTAAGAAAAGATGAAGAGATCTGTTTGAACTCATCAGAGAGAAACAAGGCCTAGAGGTTTTGAAAGATCATGATCTTGGAGAGAAGAGAAGTGAAAAGATGTGGGCCTAATATGCAGTACTTTTCTATTCGAAACATTTGCTGATTCAAAGGTGATGGCTGAGAAGTAGAAAGATAAGAACAAAACAGGGGTTTTGAAGCCAAGCCATGTTTTACCAGCTGGAGGTAAGGATGAGTGAGAGTCCACCAGGAGAGAGTAGCCTTGGTGAATGTATCTGAATTTCATAGTGATTCTACCTTTCACAAAGATTGAACAGCAACCTCCTATCAGCTCACCCCTGACTGGGTTAAATTTATCTGCCCTTGAAGTAATTACCTGATAGAAACCATGGCTGGAGCTATCTGAAGTAAAGAAACACATCCAGACAAAAGCCTTGGAATCTCTCTATATCATAAACCAGTCACCACACAATAAACATGACTCGAAGAGACCAGGCATAACATGGCCAGAAATTAAGACAGAAAAGAAAAAAAGAAAAGAAAAGAAAAGAAAAGAAAAGAAAAGAAAAGAAAAGAAAAGAAAAGAAAAACCAACAAGATATCAGGCACTGGAATTACTTAGACATTGATTTTAAAATAATTGTGATTGATATGTTTACAAATTCAAAGATGAAAAATTGCAGCAAAGAACAAGAAACTGTTAAAAATAATCAATTAGAAATTTTATAACTAGAAAAAAAGGATAACCAATAGATGGTGTGATGGTTTAGATGTGAGAAGCAATGCAAGAAGGTTCAGAGAAGAAATGATTAGGTTATGAGAGCCTTAACCCAATCAGTAAATTGATCACTTGATGGGACTGAATGGAAACAGAAGACAGGAGTGTGTGGCTAAAAGAGGTATGGCTTTGTGGTATATATTTATATCTAGCAAATGGAGATCGATCTCTCTCTCTCTCTCTCTCTCTCTCTCTCTCTCTCTCTCTCTCTCTATTTCCTGATCATCATGTGAGCTGCTTCCTTCCACTATACTCTTCCAGCATGATGTTGTGCCTCACTTCAAGCCCTGAGGAGTGGAGCCCTCACATAAACTTTTCCTCCTTTACAATTGTTCTGCTTGGCTCTTTCAGTCACAGTGGTGAAATAACTGACTAAAACAGATTGTTTAACAACCATTTAGCCCAGAGATAGACAACCTTTTTCTGTAACAGTCTAGATATTAGATGTTTTGAACTTGTATGCCATACAGTCTCTGTGGAAATTAGAGGTTGACTATCCCTTACCTGAAAAGCTAGGGACCTGAAGTGTTTCACATTTTGGATTTTTTGATATTTGCATATACATAATGAGATATCATAGAGATGAAACCCAAATTTAAACACATAATACATTTATCTCTCACATATACCTTATGCACATAACCTGAAGTTAATTTTGTGCACTGTTTTTGGTGCACCTATGTTGTGACAGTGACCTGTTACATAAGGGCAGCTGTGGAATTTTCCTTGGTGATGTCACATCGACATTCGAGAAGTTTAGAAATTAGGAACATTTCACATTTGGGATGCTCAGATTAGGAATGCAAAACTTGTGTTAACCTCTGCCTGGGGGTAAAAAAGTTTCCATTGATAATACACAAGTGAGTGAGTACAACTGTTTTGATAAAACTTTATGTACAAATGTGGATTATATAATCACAGAAAGAAGGAAGAATGGAAATTTAGGTAAGATTCTAAGAGATAGTTAACATGTGACTTTTAGAGTTACAGGAGAAGAGCAAAGAGAGAATGAAAGCCAATCAGTATTTACAGAGATATGGCTAGAATTTTCTAATATGAATTTTAAAACTACAAACCAAAGACTCAAGAAATACTACAAACACCAAGCAGGAGATACAACAAAATAAGATGATTTTATCCCCAAGAAATTCTCTTCAATATAGCCAAAGTAACTTTCTAAGGGAAAAATCCAACTATCCCACTTCCTTACAGAGAAAGTTTTCTTGGTTCCATAACAATACTTGAGATCATAGCCAAATTCCTTAACATGCCCTATAAATCCTTCAGGTCCAGACCCCAACACATCTCTCCAGTATTGTCTGTGCACTCTCCCCTGCTCCATGCTCCAGCCAACATGAACTTTTAACCATTTTCAGATCCACCCAAGCAGTTTCCTTGATTTGCCCAAGCAGCCTTATCTGTCTAGAAATTGATGGCACTGATTTTCTTCCTTTAGAACAGCTAATCAACCCAAATCTCAGCTGAAGTCACTTTCTCTTTGATGCATCTCCTGATTCTTCCCCATCACAGACAGCATTGCCTCCAACCTTCTCCGTGAACCCACACATCTGTCATATCCCCTACAGAACCAGGCTCCCCTGTCAATCTGTGAGTCTCTCAAAAGAGAAAATACGTGGTTCTTATCTATATAAACATCAGCACCTACAATAATGTCTATTTCACTACATAAAATTTGGCCCTCAGTAAATGTGTTTTGTTTATATAAATGGAGTCCAGGTTGAAAATTTAGATCTCCAGACATATCAAAATTAATGCCACCAAGTATCCCAATGTCAAACACTCTGATTGTGGGCTGTGCAGAGGAAAGCATGACATACTATCTCACCCACAGGGAGAATTAATTGGGCAACATTATTTTTATTTGATCTTATCGTAAGATTAAGGCCAACAGTGAAAATACTCCCCTTATCCTGAATATCATTTCCTGTATTTTCTTAATTTTGTTCCTGCAAAATTTCTTCAATTTGGGCATATTTTATCCTCATTTTACCAATTAGGAAACAGAGGCCCAGACATTGGCTAAAATCATAACTAATAAGAGACAGAGCTGGGTTTCCAACCCATATCAACCTGATTCCAAAGCTTGTGCTTCTTTTTACCTCACCATCTTCTGCCCTGGAATTGACACTTCTTGAAAATTGAGCTCTAGCCCAGGCCACTGAAACTTCTTGAGTATCAGAAGCATATAAAACAATTCTCCATGGTTGCCTGTCTTGAATTGTGATACCATTATCCTCTTACAGACCAATTGGTGTGAAATCAGATCCTGCCTGGGAGTGGGAAAAAGAATAGAAAGAGAAGACTCTGGCTCCAAGCTCGGCAAGACACAAAAACTTACTGGAGTTGTACAGGGTTCTGTTCAAAGTCTGGGTATATTCTGTCATTTGGCAAGAATTAAATAGAGCCTTGTGTCCTCTAAGATTATTCTGTTACCTTCAGGATTAGGTTACCCGTCATTATATTTAACCTATGGGAAAAGCCAACACAAAGCTGTGCTAAAGATGTAATAGGAAGCATATAATAAAGAACCCTCATGTCAAAGAGATACAAGTTTCCCACAGAGAGCTGTGCTGAATGAGTTCTTTTTGCTTCTGCCTACCATCCCTGAAGAACACTCAGCCTCAGGGGCCCAAAGGGATGCAAAAACAGCAGATCGAACCTCTATCCACCTCTGGACAGATACAGGTGCTCTGGTCTTATTCATGTGTGAGAGAAGGGACTTCAGAGTTGACCTTATCTTGCTTCATCTGTATGAATTCCAGAAGGCCCTGGGGAACCTGAGATTCCTAGACTTATTCCCTTCTCACATTTCCTACTGGAAATCCCTCCAGCTGGCGGGATGCTGAAATAGGTACCATTTAGCTGGTTAATGAATTCCATATGCAATTGTTAGAAATATAATTGACACTTCAGACTTGGGACCTGCATTTTGCTTTGCACAGTTTTCTGCTGCCCAATGAGGCTGCCTGCTGGGAATGCTTCTGATTTCCAAGCTTCTTTGCCCCATCTGGAATGAAAAGTAGATGCTTGATGTGCTAATGTCAGGTTATAATAATACCTATATGTTATACTGATGAAATAAGATAATATTTGTAAAGCATAGTGCCAGGCACACGGTGGCACTGTCGAAATCCTAACGGTTATTTCCAATCTACCCTCTACCCACTTTTTCAGAGTTTGTATCTTAGGCCTCTGCTCCTCCCTGAGGCCCACCCCAGCCCTCATTCATTTCTACCCACTCTGAAATAGCCATTGCACCAGGCAGACACTGGGTTCCTTCACACCACCATAGTTTCCTATATGCCTACAAAATAGAAATCCTCAGTGGCCCTAGGGTAGAGGGATTGGTTTTTATCTCCTAAGTAATAAAGTTTCTTGAGAGTTAGAGAAAAGTCTACATGAACTTGGCCCCTGTCTGTGATGCTGAACCCTTTTGATATTTGGAATAGAGTTAGCACTCAATAAATTGTTGGAAAATGAATGAATACATAAGAAGCATTGAAATGATTATGTTTAAAAAATCACCAAGGAGATTTGTTAAAATTATAGTCTTTTTACAGGTTTAGTTCGGGATGTTTGAGATTAGAAAAACTCAATGTGAATTTTGGAGAATGTAGGTCAGAAACCAAGAAAGGCTATCATGAAACATGGGGGAAAGATAATGGAGATGCTGGAAGAGATGCCAAGTCAGTATATCACATTTTTGAGTTTCATTTCTGGTCACAGCAAATTGTGATTTTCTCTTCTTTTTACTCCATTCTTTTGTCCCCGCTGCCACATCTTCTACCCCCAAAGACGTTCCTATAGAGTAAGTTAGTACTTCACTTTTCCAAAGTGCAAGTTTGTGGACTGGTTATTCAAGAAATTCTGGGAGAAGTTTAAGCAAAAATAGATATTTGTGAGTCCTGTCCCCCAATTTTATGAACCAGTAGTTCTGGAGTGCAGTCCAGGAAACGGGATTTGCAGAGATGCTTCTGAGGGATTTTGCAGCAGGGCTGTATTCGCAGTTTCTGACACCCTGGAAATGACAATGCTAGAGGAAACTTGCTTTCTGAGCTCTCACAGTGCCTGGAAGCAGAGAGACCAGCAGGTAGACCTTGTTAACTTTTCATGTCTCTTAAATTAGTTTTCAAAAGTCATTAAGCCATAAAATTTGATTTCCCTGAAAAGTATTGGCTTGATCCGCAGGCATACATGGCCACACTGGAGCCTAGAGTTCTACTGCATGCTTCCATCTTTTGCCTTCATCACCTGGAGACGTACTATTTAATCACTCAAGTCAAAAGCATCTGACTTCCTTGCTGTCTCTCCTCATACCCTTCAATAACTCTGTCACCTTAAATTATTTACCAGCTCAGACTCCTCCTCTACATTTTTTTGCTAAGAACTCTCACACCATCAATCTAAGATCTGAGTTCAGAAACACTCGTGTTCCTCCTTCAGGAGAGAAGTTGGCATCTTCTAAAGAAGACAAAGGAGAAAGGAGACAAATGAAGAGGGCCTCCTTGAATTCCTTTGCATCATTCTCATGAAAATCATCTATTTAAAATAAAGTGATGTTTGTGGTCATGGACACATTCCAGCAAACCTCATGAGTGAATACACTCCCACACAAAAGTGGGGGGTGACAGAATGGACCACGGGTTCCAAACCCACTCAGTTGTCTCCTGGACATGGCTCTCACAGACTCAGGGAAGCAGATTCTGAATTCTTTCAATCTCCATGTGGGGTGGCATCCCCTTGGAAGAGGCAGCACAGTCATGGTAGGGTGTTTACTTTGTGAACACCATCAAAATATGACAGACACATCAGGGCTTCTTTTACAGTAAAGTTGGTTTTCCAGCACACTAATATACCAACCTCCCTGTATCATCTGCTTAACTTCCTAATAACTATCTTTCTAATAACTGCAAGCATTGAAAGGCTGGAAACTTTGCAATCTCACCAAACCTATTCTTTTACAAACTCGCCAACTTCCCACCAATTTTGTTTTCACTGGACCCATTTGTTGTAAATTAAAACACAAATACAGAACACCATACAAAATTAATACAAGGAAGTAACTATGATTTACATCAAGAAATAGAATTTTATCTACAATCCCGGAAGTCTTTTCCATGTCCTATCCCAGTGAGTCTGGCCTTCACACGACAGTATCACCATCCTGACTTCTACATTTCTGTATTGCTTTATAATGTACAAGTGTATATCTGTCCTTGCTCAAATGTGTTATGCCTGTTAAACTTCTTTTAATCTCAAGTCCTCCTTAAATTCCTTTGTTCTCCTTAGGATTTTTCTGTTGAGAAGTCTAAGCCTTTGATGTGTGGGTTTTACCACAGCCTATTTTTTATAGATTGAGTACTCCCGGTTTGGTTTAACATGTCCCTCTGTCTTCTGTATTTCCTGCCCATTAACAGCTGGATCTAGAGTCTTGATCAGACTTAGTGTTGTATAATTTAAATCTGGAATGTCCCCCAAAGGTCCTTGTGTTGAAGACTTGGTCCCCAATGCAGCAGTGTTCAGAGGTGAGGCTTTGGAGAAGTGACTGGATCATGAGGACTCCAGCCTCATCAATGGATTCATCTACTGATGGATTCTTAATTGGGAGTTGGTGGAAACAGTAGAAGTAGGGCCTCCTTGGAAGAAGTAGGTGATAGAGAATATGCCTTGGAAGGTCCTTCCCTCTCTCTCTACTTCCTGACCGCCCTGAGGGTAATAGCTTTCCTCTGTCCCACACCTTTCTACCATGATGTTCTGCCTCGCTTCAGGCCCAGACAATGGAGTCAGGCAACCATGGACTGAAACCTCTGAAACCATGAGCCAAAATAAACATTTCTTGCTTTAAGTTGTTTTTCTCATATTTTATCAAAAAAGCTAACACACGAGTTTGATATGCTGACAAGATATAGGTAGCATTTTACTTTCTCATCAGAAAACATGAACTAACTAGTTATTTCTTGTGATGTTCAGTCATTAATGGCCACTGCCTAGATCAGTTAATTTACTGGAAATTAGAAAATGATAACATACCAATTTCCTAATTAATTTTTTCACTAATCAGCATGACTACTTTTTAAAAAAGTGCCTGCCCTCACCTACTAATTAGCAACACAGTGATATGAATTAAATAGAAAAAAGAATAAATATTTAATTCTTTCCATTTTTCTTACCAATGAGTTGATTCCCTACCTATTTTTTAATTTTAAAAAAACTAATTATCTTCTTAGTAAATTTATAAAACAATAGGGTGTGGAGGTTCATGCCTACAATCCCAGTGACTGAGAAGGCTGAAGAGGTAACATCACAAGTTTAAGTATAGCCTGGACAACTTAGTAAGACCCTATCTCAAAAATTTAAAAATGAAATAAAAAGGGTTGGGATGTAGCTCAGAGGAAGAGCACCCTAGGTTCATTCACTGTATTGCAAATAATTAGTAACAACAACAACAACAGTAATAATATTAATAAACAGATGCACAGATGTTAAAATCTGAATCCCAAAGCCAGCATTACACTTAATGGACAAATACTAGAAGAATTTCTACTGTCTCAGGCAGAGACAATAGAAAACGTCCATTAATGGTAATATTCTCATTCTGGAAGTACTGGTCAACATTATTAAACAAGAGTAAGAAATCAGAGGTATAAATCTAAGGAAAAAGGAGGTAAACTTGTCACTTATAATATGTGATATGGTTGTATTCTTGAAGCATTCTAGAGAAGAACTCAAAACTTACATTAAAATGGCCAGGTGCGGTGGTGCACACCTGTGATCTCAGCAGTTCGGGAGGCCAAGACAGGAGGTCTTGAGTTCAAAGCCAGTGTCAGCAACTCAGAGAGACCCTATCTCTAGATATAATATTTCAAAAGCGGCTAGGGATGTGGCTCAGTGGTCAAGTGGCCCTGAGTTCAATCGCTAGTAGCCCCTGCAAAAAAATTAAAATATGAGAATTTCTAAGAATACGGGGTAAAATTTAATGTGCAGAAATTAAAAACATCCACACAGGAAAACAATAATCAGTTAAAATAGATAACAGAAAAAAATAATCTATTTATAATAAATAAATTCCTTGAATAATTTAAGAAAATGCAATCTGTGAATGAAGTTTAATAAAATCATGAAGAACACATGTAAGTCTTTAACAAAAAACAAGTCATCCATGCCAGACTCAACTTAATAATTATTAATTCATCGTAGCTAACCTAAGAATGTATAGTAATAAAGCCCAATCAATGAAAATATCAATAGGTTCTTAAGACACAAATAATATCTAATGCAAAGCTAAATTTAATCTTCTGTAAAATGCATTCAAATTTTTTTTTACACCAACCTAATAGGGTAGCTGTAAAAATTAAAAAAAAACTGCATGCCAATATAAATAATGTATTGTCTGGAACATGGCACAAGATCAGCAAGTTTTAGCTCCTTTTATTCTTTTGCAACTGCATAGTCTTAAGTTTGGTGTCCTTACAAAATAAGTAAAAAATAAAAATACAATAAAAATTTAAAAACTCAAACAACTAAATATATATAACCCCTGCTTCATTCAACTTTGCTCCAGCTCCCATACCAGCACTTCATCTTCAAAATATCTTGACTTCTTATCTGTACCCTATTCTACACCCTTGAACTCTAAAATATTACCTACCTCAATCCTGAAGCATTTAATATATCAAATAATATATTATATAAAATATATATTATATATAATATGAAATATATGTTATATATATTATATAATGTGTATATTGTATGATATATAAAATAGTATATGTGCTTACTTTGGGAGCAACACATACTAAAAATTGGAACAATTCAGAGAAGAAGAGCATGGCTCTTGCACAAGGATGACACACAAATTCATGAAGCATTCCATATTTTAAACAAATAGTGCTGGGAAAACTAGAAATCCACATGCAGCAAAATGAAACTAAACCCCTATCTCTCACCCTGCACAAAACTCAACTCAAAATGGATCAAGGACCTAGGAATTAGACCAGAGACCCTGCACCTAATAAAAGAAAAAGTAGGTCCAAATCTTCATTATGTTGGCTTAGGACCAGACTTCCTTAACAAGACTCCTAAAGCACAAGAAATAAAAGCAAAAATCAATAAATGGGTTGGATTCAAACTAAGAAGCTTTTTCTCAGCAAAGGAAACAATCAGTAATGTGAAAAGAGAGTCACAGAGTGGGAGAAAATCTTTACCACACACACATCATGTAGAGCACTAATCTCTAGAATTTATAAAAAACTTAAAAAACTTTACACCAAAAATACAAAGAACCCAACCAATAAATGGGCTAAGAAACTAGACAGACACTTCACAGAAGATATACAATCAATCAACAAATATATGGAAAAAATGTTCAACATCTCTAGTAGAGAAATGCAAATCAAAACTACCCTAAGGTTTCATCTCACTCCAATTAGAATGGCTATTATCAAGAATACAAGCAACAATAGGTGTTGGCGATGATGTGGGGAAAAAGGCACACTGATACATTGCTGGCTGGATTGCAAATTAGTGCAGCCACTCTGGAAAACAGTATGGAGATTCCTCAGAAAACTTGAATTGGACCTACCATTTCACAAAGTCATACCACTCTTTGACTTATACCCAAAGGACTAAAATCAGCATACTATAGTAATGCAGCCACATCAATGTTTATAGCTGCTCAATTTACAATAGCTAGATTGTGGAACCAACCTAGGTGCCCTTCAATAGGTGAATGGATAAAGAAACTGTGGTATATATACACAATGGAATATTACTCGCCATAAAGAAGAGTAAAATTATGGCATTTACAGGTAAATGATGGCGTTGGAGAATATCATGCTAAGTGAAATAAGCCAATTCCAAAAAACCAAAGGTGGAAAGTTTTCTCTGATAAGTGTATGCTGATACATAACTGGGCAGGGACAGTTAAGGAAGAATGGAGGAACATTGGATTGTGTAGAGGAAAATGAGGGAAATGAGGGGGCAGGAGGGAATGAAAGATGGTGGAATGAGACAAACATCATCACCCTATGTACATGTATGATTACATGAATGGTGTGACTCTACATCATGTACAATCAGAGAAATGAAAAGTTGTAATCCATTTGTGTACAATGAATCAAAATACATTCTGCTATCATGTATAACTGAATAGAACGAACAATAAAAAGTATATAAAATAAGTGAAGTCCATTCATTAAGCATACATACTAGCACTTCAGTACAGTTATACCATGTACAATATTTAAAAGAAAATGTAGAAGCAGTAAAATCCCTCTTAATTTTAAAAATATAGCAATAAAATTATATGCTAATAATAATCACTTCCTGAATACAAAAACATTATGGATACAACACAAACACTCTGCAAAACACACATTAGCAAAATAAAAAGCAATCCAAATTCTATCATGTATGAGCACTCATTGTTTATGCCAACTTTCTGGACTTTAAGTGCATCAATACTTATCACTAAGTCATTTTAAGACAGCACTGTGTTCATAGTGTTTATGTTTTTTAACTTTCTTTTACCACATCTTTCTATGTTATCACAAGGTTTATGATCTCATTTAAGTGCAGATGATACCAAATTAAGGAATAGAGCTATAAATGGAGATGAAGTTATAGATATGTTTATGAATCAATATATACAAAAATGTAGAGATACAAATTATACATAAAATGTAAATATCAAAATTTAGATGTATAGTGAATATTTATACCTCTTGCATTAAAAATTTGTATATTTTTTATTTTATATTCAAATCATAAATCCTTTATAATTTCTATCTTTGTCATTTTAAAGTTCTAGGAAAATTTTAAAATATAGAATTCTTATAGTTCCTTACATATTAATTTATATCTAATTGTATGCATGTCAATCAGTTTAATAATGCTCTCAGAACCTGTTTAATAAAAAGTAACATAGGTTTTTCCAATGGATTAGAAACACTGCCAGATTCTCCTAGTCAATTCTGTGAGACAGGTCTGGGCACACATAATCATTTACAATACAAGAAACCTAAAATGTCATAACGATTATTCCAAATGCTAAAAAAGCACCAAAAAGAGATTATGTTCTCTGGAGTCGGAAGAGAAGAACCATGAGAGGTCTCACAAAATAAATAGCATTTTCCACCAGCAAGAGGAGCATGGGAAGAAAAAGATTTGAGCTAAGGGAATCATGTGCAAAGACAGAGTGCAGTTAGAGTCTCAATAAGTAGGTTCCCAGATGAATCTGCAGCTAATTTAATTCCAAACACTATAACCTAAGAGAATTTCCTGAGCTGTGCCCAGTACTGAGACTCAAAGTGACAATAGCAAACTTCCCTGACAAATGTAAGACTGCGCTGAGACAATCCCCTGTTGAAACCAGTTGAACTTGACTTCCCTGAAAAAAAAAACATATAAATATATATGTATGTATGTATATGTATATAGACATATTATATGTATATAATATTTATTTAAATATCTTTTCTTTGGAATATATAAGATACATATATATGCATATTTTACTTTTCTTTTAGAAATAAAGGGTCATGGCATAATATGAAATAGTGTTACCTCCTGGTAGACCTTAGGGCAGGAAACTGACTTGGCTATGGGTGTGCTCACCCTGCCCCTGATAATAAGAACTGCGCTGAAATGTGCTTGCTGGAATTCTCAAGCCATCCCTAAGTCCAGAGTATAACTGAATTCCCTATTAGAGAGCCAATTTGTTGTGAGGGAAATTAAGTTATTATTGCCTCTTGAATGTCAGCTGGCAGGCTCCATCTCTGGCTAATGCCTGTAATTATACAAACAGCCTTCTGAGCACAACCCGTATGGCAGCTGCATATGGCATTTACAGTTGTTGTAATAACACAACAGCCAGCTGAGAAGCACAACACAAGCACACCTCTAACCTGCAAGTGACCTGCTAATTAGCAGCTGCGTGGGGTTAACAGAAAGAGCATCTCATATAGGGTGGTGTGTGATTAATGTAAACACTGACCCTGCTAAATGGGAAAACGTATGCCAGAAGGAGCTTACTCACTCATTCCCCGCCTGTGTTGGTCAAGCAAATGGGAAAAGCACACACTCGACAGACAGAGTGCATAAAATTAATGTAACATTGAGAAGAGGGAATCTGGTGTCTCTTCCCAAACTGGCGTTCCCAACACCCCTGCATCATAACTACAGAGTTAATCTCTGGGTTTGGATATTGAGGTTAAATATGTTTGCCCCTAAGATCCCACTTTCCGCCCTGGCTCTGAAGCTTCTTTTCTTCCACGGGATTGTTTCATTTATGTTTCCCCAAAGCTTTTTTATATTTTCCACTCAGAACATTTGTTCGTTTCGCTTTCTGTGTTCAGAAGGCTGTTTGTGTAATTATAATATTATCAAGCCCCATGGTGAAAAGGAAAAAGGCCTCCTAATATTTCTCTTCCTCCCATCCAACTGCTCCAAAGCTGTGTGTATCCACTTCTATCTGACCCTTCCAAGTCCATTCCAAGGTCCGCTGTAGTCAAACCTTTGAATATTGTTCCTCATAATTGCCATTTACAAAGGAAACAGACTCCTGGGGCAAAACAAACCAAACACATCTGTATTATGAGGGTAGCTCACAAGGACTCGGCTTCCCATATTTTCCTTTTTATGATTGCCTCATCGTAGCGATAATTTTCTCCCTCAATCTTTCCTCCTAATGAATTCGAACCCCTTTCTCCTATCCCTTATACAGCTTTTATCACTTTTAATGTTACAAACTGAACAGATATCATCAAGGTAGATGATCATTTACTATAAGATTCGATGTTTACTGGGTGCACAGGTAATTCAAACCTACTTCGTAGAACTATTATTACAACACTATTTATTAGGCTGTGGCAGGCCCTGAGCTCTACTAAACCCATTATGAATATAATCTCAATCTATCCTCACAAATCCAATTAAGCACTCTCCAATGTCACCCCTGCTGTGGCCCGCAAGCATCCTGTGTTAAAGAATTGGTCTCCGATGGTAATGTGGGTGGAAACCTCAAGAGGTAGATCATCGTGGGAAGTCTGGGAGTCTTTGGGGGCATGCCCTTGATGGGGATGTCAGGACCCCAGTCTTTCCTTTCTCTCTTTTTTGTGTCCCAGGCATGAGGCAAATGGTTTCACCATGTTCCCTTACCATGATACACTTGCCTTGAACAAGCCTAAAGGCAATCCATGGCCAACTGATCATGGATCGAAATCTCTAAAACTGTGAACCAAAAATAAACCTTTTTTCTTTAGTCGATTAACTCAGAATTTTATTAAAATAATGGAGAACTAACATAATATCATTGTAAAAGTGAGAGAATTGGGATTAGAGAAATTCAGTATTCGCTCAGAATTGCACAATCGCTGTGAAAGCTGGGATCTAAGGATGGATGTTACTGTAAATCCCAAATGCTCTCCAAAGAGTTAATTAAGAGCTGTCTGCTCAGAGCCTTGCTCTCCTTACGCATAGAGACAAAATGATCTGTAAGGACATCATAGAACAATCAACTCCAGTGCGTTTCTGGGTGTTAGAAGTAGATAGGAGTGTGCTAACAAGTGAAGTCGAAGAGGGAACTGAGCTTCCTGGCAGGAGGAAGCTCCCAGGAAAGAGGAACCCTGACTTTCAGAAGGACCCATGAGGACTTCCAGTTTGGAGAGGGCAGCAGGTACAGAAGCCTGGAATGAAATTTATGGAGAAAGAAAAGAATAATTGCAGGTTTAACCACGAATGAGTTCCTTTGGCCCCACTCTCAGCCTGAACCTAGGAAGCCTACTGTTTCCTCCCAGAGGAAAAAACACAAAGGCCTCTTTTCTAAGTAAATTAAACAAACTTCTCTGGAGGAGTTTGTGTTGCTGGGTTTCTTTGTACAGAGCAAAACTTTTCTGACTCTACATTTGAATGACCTTCATGGTACAGGCCATCAGTTCCTTTCCAGGACATCCTGAAGGGAAAGCAGCTTCCCATTTCCAGAAGGGCAGTAACAAGGCAGACCTGCAGGCATAGGTGCACCAGGACCCTCACTTCAACTCCATGCAGTTGTCAGCAGGGTTCTCCAGCCTCACCCATCCACAGGCAACCAAGCTGTGTGATAAAAGCCAGTCATGGGGCAGGGGCAGGGGGAAGGCCACAGAAAGGTGACAGGAACAGGAATAATACCCAAAGAATAAGATCAATAACCACAAATAAGATCATCATGTCTTGCCCTCAATAAATTAAGAGAAAACATACCTGTTAAAAAATAGGATGCTAACAAATGAAAAATCAGACAATATCAAAGAGTCCTTAGAAATTAAAATTAAGATTGCTGCAATAAAATATCAGTGGAATGACTGGAAGATAAATTTAGGTACCACTCACTTTGTGGGGAGGAGAGGTTACTGAGGATTGAACCCAGAGGTATTCTACCAATGAGGTACAATCTCAGTTATTTTTATTAATTAATTACTATTATTATCATTATTATTATTATTATTTATTTATTTATTTATTTATTGTTTTGAGACAGGGTCTTGCTATCCTCTTGCCTCAGCATTGCAAGTTGCTAAAATTACTGCATGGAGCCCAACTGGCACTCTACTTTTCTGAGGAGTATACTTATTTTTCTCATCCTGCAGTTAAAAATTTATTTGCTGAGCTGGAGGCGCCGTGGCGCGTGCAGGTCTCGGGCACCGGCTCCCGTTAACGGCGGGTGTGGGAGACACGCGGGGACGCTGCGGCGCGGCAGCAGCGGAGGGTAGCGTTGGAGACCCCAGCTTCCCCCGATCCTTCAGCCGAAGCCTTGGTCCTGCCCATGAAGACGTGCCCACCATGTTTTATGGGACTCACTTCATCATGTCTCCGCCCGCCAAGCGCAAGCTGAAGGGACAGAGCCAGCTGCTGTCCAGGGTGCTCTCCTGGACACTGAGCAACAAGTACAGGGGCCTGGACTCCAGCTTCTGCAGTCTGGGTGCCAGCAATGACCCCGCAGAGCTTTCCACCCAGCTGTCGGCCCCTGGCGTCCTGAAGGTGTTTGGGGACAGTGTCTGCATTGGCACGCACTTCAAGAGTGTCCTGGCCACTGGCACCTCCAGTGCCCAGGAGTTGGTAAAGAAGACCCTGGAGCACTGTGCCCTGGACCCTGCATGTGCCAGCCAGTATGTGCTGTGCGACGTGGTAGGCCAGGCTGAGGCTTCCGAACAACTGTGGCAGGCCCAGTGCTTCCGGATGTTCGGGGATAACGAGAAGCCCTTGTTGATCCAGGAGTTATGGAAACCCCGAGAAGGTTTATCCCGGAAGTTTGAGCTGAGAAAGAGGTCAGACATGGAAGAGCTAGCAGCCAAAGATGAGGATACCATCACGGCAGGTGAGGACATGAGGCGGGGTGGAAGTTTCAGAAAAGCCATAGGTCTGAGCACAGGGTGATGGCTAGGAAAGGATGACAAGGAGTAGAGGTCAGGGTGTGTGTGGAGGAACAGGTGTGAAGGTGCGTTTTCCCTGGAGGGAACCCGCTGCGAGCCTGGAAGACCCCTGGCCGTGGTGCACCCTGCAGACTGTCTGCCCACTGGAGACCTGATGGGCATGTCAGTGGCTCCAGATTCCTTCTCTGGGTGGTCTAGGCCAAACCCATCCTCCTGCTTAGTCAGGTCTTGTCAACCTGTTAGCCCCTGCGAACTTTGTACTCCTTGTAAAATACCAGGTTACAGTTGTGTTACAGAGGCCCTTCAGATGTGGCGGGAATCTTAGGATCAGATGGAGGGACCGTGAAGACAGCCGTCACCAAGGCCACATGGCACTGCAGGTCCAATGATGTCCAGCTGTGAGCTGGCTGCATTTGGGTGGGCAGCGGGTTGGTGGGCACCTGGGGTGGTTGCAGGATGTTCTTGGGGAAGGCCCAGCCTAGAAGTGGCTGGTTATTGTCCTGTGTGGGAAGCGCTGAAAATAGGCTGGTTTTGCCTACCTTGGCTCGAGGCCTTGGCAGCCTGTGGCCCACAGCTTCGTGTCTGGTGGTTATTCAGTTGATGAAAAGAAGTTGATTATTTTAATAGGCATGCCTCATAAAAACAATTTTTTCAAATATCAAAGATTTTTAAAATGTATTTCAGATCATATTTAACTTTTTCTTAGTTTCCTATAAAAAAATGATTGTTTTATGCAAGAAAGACTGATCAGGTTGCCCAGGAGAAGATGTATAATGGCTTCCTGCGACTAACAGGGCCTCCAGTCCTTGCTGAGGGCTCGTGTGCATCTGGTGTCATGGCCATTCTGTTCCTCCATCCCTGCTTCCAGCATGAGCGGACTTGCACTTGGGTTCCATGTGTACAGCGGGCGTGGTGATGGAGCAGTTGTCCTCACAGGCCAGGGTCCCTTGGGCCTGAACAGGACCCAGCTCTGGGTGTGATGGCTTGCTCTAGGTAACAGTGGCCCTCTCATCCCCTCAGGTAAATTACCTCTCTAGGCATTTCCTGGTCTGGAGAAGGGGGATGACAGACACAAAGGGATTAGTGAAGCAACCTGTGCCACCATGCTGACTGTATAGTGTCATCCTAGTGAAATGGCCAGCAACTCCTTCTGGGGCACAGGAAGCAGTGGCACACCCCAGATGGGAGGGGATGGCAGTGGGAAAGTCCTTCTGAATGGGAGGGGTCTTCTGTCATTGACACTGTGTCAAGTTGCTGGCTTGCAATAATGGAAAGCAGTCCCACTCTGCTTAAGTCTCATCAGATAAACACCCCGACTGCCTGCATGGGACCCCCGTCTGCCCCAATGGCTGCTGCTTACTGAGGTTTGGCTTTCATCCTGACCCTGCCTTGTAACCATCTGGAGGACCTGTGCCCCTATTCTAAAAGCCCTCCTGTGAGGCTGACAGAGGGGTGGAGGGGGCTTTTGCACAAAGGACCCTTGATGCAAGAGGCAGCATTTCGGTCATTCTTCTCTCAGCTTCTCCTCCTCTGCCAAGTGGATGCCAGAGAGCAGGCGTGATGGGGCCATCTCAGGGCTGTGGAGTTTGGGGGCCAGGCCTCCGCCTGTGACCCGTACCCAGTGCTGCCCATCCTGAGGTCGCTGCTTGCCATCTGGGTGAGGCAGAGCCTTGGAAAGCCCACCCTGCTCACGCAGGTGGTCCCTGGCTGAGGTAGGACAGTGGGGCCACATTCATGTTGCAGGACTCAGGAGTTTGTTCTGAGTTCACTGCCTTTTAATGCTGCTCCTTCCACACCAGTCAGGGTAAGAGGAAGCTTCCACTTGGTGGTTTTTAATGCCTTTCCAATAAAGAGTCCATTGAGCTGGCCAGTCCAACTGACCCACTTGTCGGGTGACAGTGAGTCATGTTACCTGCCCAAGCAGGCTCCGGGCCCCAGAGACATCCTTCCTGGCTGACCTTCTTCTCTGGTGCCTCCCGGCCATGCTGTTGACCTCACCAGTGGCAAGGGCTGGGGCTGTGAGGTAGTCCACTGTCAAGGGCATGCCCATGAGCTTCCTTTCATTCCAGCATGTTCATGGAGCCTGGCTTAGGGCCAGGTAGAGGACGAGGCCCTGGAGAACATGAATGGAAGGGCAGACTCCATGCGGTTGGGAGCTGAGGGGATGGCCTGCAAATGCTCAGTCCTGCTCCACCAGTGAGTAGCAGGCACAGAGCTTGACCTGGAGCCCAGAAACCTTGAGCCGGAGTGTCCCTGGGCTCCCCGGCTGGTGCAGGCATACGCACACACGAGGATGTCTGGGAAGTCAGGATGGTGGCCCCTCCTGAGAGCCTTGCTGCCCAGACTCACAGCTCCCTCTCTGCTGCCTCTGTGGGAACTGCTGAGAGACAGAGACCACCTGTCACTGTGAGGAGGCTACAGGAGGCCAAGGGGTTGTTCTTGTAGCAACTTGGTGATTGTCAGCATTAAACTGAAGCGTCAAGAAAGGCGCAGCTTTTTCGTTTCCCTGGCAGGAGACACTCTTCCTGGCATACTTGACTATGCTTCCATGTCCCCTGCCTTGCACGTACGTCCCTGAGAAGGGCATCATGCCTCCCAGGAAGCTATCTGTGCTGAACCTCCTGGGGTGCTGACAGGCTCCCTGCGTGGCCCCAGTGCAGGTCCACATGTTGGTGGGTTGCTCTGTGGTGGCATTTGCTGCAGGGAAATTAATACTACAGACCTGGGTGCTGTCATTTTGAGCAGGATGGAAGGAAGGGTGGCAGCGACCTCCAGGGGCCAGGCAGGTCCTCCCCTCATTCTTTTCTGAAAGGACCAGAAATGAGGGTGTACCTCCTCCCCCAGGGAGAATCATTTGACCCCACTTGAAGAAAGAGTGTGTGCATGTGGACTGCACACGAGTGTGTGGGTGAGGGCCGGCCATCCAGGGATTCAGGTTATTGAATGATGCAACCCCAGTTTTGGTTCCTCCAGTTCCCGGCTCTCAACGCTGGCCATCGATGTGACCTAGCAGGGTTGGCAAAGTCAGCCGCGCATGTCTTCTGCGGGTGTTGGGAGCTGAGTGGCAGTGGGGCATGGGTGCCCTGGCTGACGCCTCCAGAGCACCACAGACCTGGCTCCAACCTATCAGCTGAGATTCACCTGCAGGTGTCAGGGGAGTCTGCTGGGAGCCTCCCGAGGACACCAAGATTAGAACGCACCCAGTTCTCCTGAATCACTGAGGCCATTGCTGTGCGCCCATGGTAGCGCTCTCAGGCTTTTGGATTTTGTTTTCCTTAAACACTGCCTTTCCAGAGCTCAGTTTTCCCAACTTCCAGACTATCAAACAGTCTTTCTTTGCAAGGGAGGTGGTGTGGAGGTGGGTGGGGTGCTGGACTGGAAGCCGCTGTACTGTTTCCCCAGCACTGGTGTTTAGGACCATGCCATAAGGAGAGGGCCCTGGGACCTGTCACTGAGATAAAGATGACAATTGTAGACTCCTGTGGCAGGGCCGTGTGGTTTCTGTCAGGCTTGGGAAGGGCAGGGAGAAGGGTCGAGAGTGTGAGCTCAGCACAGGACGCTGAGAAGCCTTCGTGCCCCTCCTGTCCTCCTTCCTGCTGCTGAGGGTGCTTCACGCCACTTCTCCTCAGCCTCTTTGGCATTTAGCCTCACTGGGGGCAGCTTGTGTGCTTCAGAGTGGAGCAGCCACTCCTGCCTCCTGCCTGCTCCCCAGGTGTAAGAGCCACATGTCTCTGGACATTGTCACATGTCCCTGGGGGACAGACCTGCCCTCCATTGGGAGCCACTGCATTGGACTCTAGGCCTGAACTCAGCCGAGGGCTATGAGTCATCCACACCCAGTCCTCACCGATGGGGCTGATGGCCGTGTGCCTGCCTGCAGCCATCAGGCTACCTCAGTGGCCTCACCCATCTCTCCAGGCAGCTCTCCAAGGACTTGGGGCCCCTGAAGCCCGGCTCTGAGGGGATGTGTGGAGCTGCTGCCTGGGTCCCTTCCTGTGTGGACTTCAGAGGCCAGGCATTAGTTCCTTGCTAGGGGAAGGGCCTCCTTTGTGTCTCTGTCATAAGGAGGCAAGCATAGAGAGTTTAAGGTCACTGGGATTCAAGGTTAACCCTGTAGGCTAAGCAAAGGCCAGGGACCATGACAGCAAAAAACTGCCATTGAATGTCCTCTGTGATGTCTGGTATGCAATAGCCACTGGCTTAGTCTGGGGGAGGGTTAGTGCTCTCGGAGAGAAAGCTCCTCTGGGGGTCTCAATCTTCTACATGTACAAGACCCCAGAATGGAACCAGTTTTCCTGGCAGGGACAGGGGAGGGGAAGGGTATCATGCAGATGGACTGCTGCCCTGGAGCACACATGCGGCCAGGGAGGAACATGCTCCTCTGAGTTGGAGGTGGCAGATCTGTGCTGACACTGAGCACCCAGCTCAGTTGTTTTGTCATGCCATCTTGCCATTCATGGACAGTGACTTCTACTCCCCTGGGGACAGCCAAGTATTTTTGCATGTGATGCCATCTGTGTCCCATGAATTACATCCTGGAGAGCCCTCTAGCATCCTGGTGGTCATTTTCAAAGTTTTTTCCTTGTGCTTCAAGCCTGGCTTTAATTTATTTGTTTTTTAAATAATTTTTTAGATGTTGATGGGTCTTTATTTTATCCATTTATTTATATGTAGTACTGAGAATCAAACCCAATACCTCACACATGCTAGGCAAGTGCCCTACCATTGAGCCATAATCCCAGCCCCTTGAATCTGACTTCTAAATAACTCATGTCTTCAGAGGTGGAGGTGATCTGCATTGTTCTGCCTCTTTTCATCTGGGGGCAGCTGCCTCTGGCGAGGCGTCCTTTGCAGCGGCTTCTCAATGTTAGAATCATTGTGGGAAACATTTATTTTATGTGGTTTGGCTAAAAACATAACATCCAACACTTTCCCCACCAGTCTAAAATCAGAAAAGCAGCTGACTTTGAAAGACAGTTTGGGGCATTTCCGATTTGGAGAAAAATGTAGCTGGTAGGTTGCTCACGGTCAGTGTCATCCTTCCACCCCTGCTTAGTTAAAAAAATCCATGTCCTTGTTTCATCATGGAATCAGTGTTGGAAGGTCCCCTGGGAGCCAGGTGGACCTCACTGGGGCCTCGTGCGCAGAACCCTCTACCCCTAGAGCCTAGGGACAGCAGAGATATCCAGCCATATTCTGTAAGGAGCCACTGTTGGAGAGACTTGGTGTTGACACTGAGAGCGCAGGAATGTATCACTGGTGTAAGATGTTTAAAAGACACAAAATAAGACAAATTGGCAAAGGAGTGGCCAAGGTGACATTACACTTGCCAGCTAAATAAGATAGAAATTCTGGATAATGAATTTAATCAGAAATGAACACCATGATGGGAATGCATGTGCTATCTGAAATTACCTGCTATCCAAGGAGCCAAAGAAAGAAAAAGGGTTTTTAAAGATAAAATGAGTGTTTAGAGTTTACATAAGATGTTCAGAAATGATTACCTGTGGCTATAAGGGTCAGTAACAAGGATGGCACAGGCCAAGGCTGGGCAGGCAGTTGCTGGGCAGATGTCCTTGCAGAAGTGTTTTCTGTGTTGGTGGCAGTGGCCTTTGTGCAAGGCTGTGGTTCTGGCAGTCTCCTGTGATAGCTCTTCTTCCTATCAGACGTGTGTGCATGAGATCCCCCGCCTTCATCATGCCACACCTCTATTTATTTATTTATTTATTTATTTATTTATTTATTTATTTTAGGGACTTCATTTTGATCTGACAGCTTTCCCCCAGGGAAGAATTTTAGCCAGCATAGGAATGGTGTATCTGACCAAGTGGGCTGCCTTGGGGGAGGGCTCAAGGCCCTCCCTGGGTATTTGAGCACAGACCTGGGAGGAATGCTTCTTAGGTTATCAGGCAGAGGGCATGGGGGCACAAGGGGAGGGAGCGAAGAATACCAGTTATTCTTCAACCCTCAAATTTTGTGGTCCCAAGTTCAAAATTCTTGATTTTCCTTAGCACTTGGCTCTAAATTGGAATACTCAAAATGTGGGTGCACAAGCATGACTGTCATGAATATCTAGTAATTTTATAAACTAAATGACTTTTAGTTCATATTTTCTAAATCCTCTTTACTGATTTACTGAAATTGATTTTAAAATTCTTTATTTTTAAACTTCACTAGTCAGCATTTGTCTAGCAAGTGCAACAAAATGACCTGTTCTTCTTACCTGTTTGTATTGCACCGGATTTTAGAAAGATGACTTGGCCTTTTCAAAGCCATCTTGAAACAGGCAAACATAAGGGCAAAATTTTGAATTTGGTTAAATGGAAATAGAGACCCCGTTTTGTCCTGTCAACCATTTGAAGAATGTCCAAGAAGTACTAATATTATAACTCTGTTATTACTCACATTTAAGTCATGTTAATATCTGCTGGTTCCCAACCATGACCTATAATGTTGGTTGTTTCTCCAGAATGTGTTTAAATCATAGAGTAGTTTTTCTCATGGTTTCAGATCCTATACTAACATAGAAAATATTAAGCAAATATCTTTTTTTGTTTGAATGTTAAAGTGGCAGAAGCATTTCTAGAGGTTTCAGATGTGTAGAGTGGGAGTGGTAAATTAAGCCCGAGTCCCTCTTCTCTGCTGTGCTGTCCTTGGTCAGAGTGTACATCTTTGTGAAAGAATAGAGTCACAAACACCTTGCAAGACAAGCAAGAGAAGGAAGGACTGATCTTTTTGGCATTGAGACAGATTAGAAAGCCATGGTAACTGAAATTATGTAGTTTTAGGGGAGGGAACAGATGAGTAGACCAAAGGAACAGAATATAGAGAGCAAAAGAAAACAACCCATGGGAATGTGGTGTGATATAGGAAGCATAATAAATTTTGAGGAAAGGTTTTTAAAAAAATATTTGATGATTTTCTTTTTGATTATGAAATATTTTAGTAATTTCAAAATGATAGAGAAAATACAGTGAACAGCCATGAAGATATCCTCGTCGTTAATAAAACAGATTACAGATGCAAATAAAGACTCCTTGAAGCCAATTCCAATTTCATATGTACTTCCCTTCCTTTTAAGGGTAATCATTTTCTTTATATTTCTGTTTATTCTTTTCAAGTGTATTTTGATATTACTTGATGGACAGATATAAGCGTATATATGTGTTCATGTGTCCATAAGCTATATATATATATTTTTTGTGGAATGTTTAAACATTTTCTATACTTGATATTGTAAATCCATTTGTCCTTCGTGTGTTAGTCAGTTTTTCATTGCTGTGACAAAAATATCTGATAAGAACAACTTAGAGGAGGTAAAGTTGATTTGGGTTGCAGTTTCAGAGGTTTAGTTCATGATGGAGTTCAGTAACTCCATTATTTTGGGCCTCAGGTGAAGAGGAGCACAACGGAAGAAAGCTGCTCACCTCATGGTGGGTTAGAAAGCAGAGAGAGAGAAGGAGAGGGGAAAATCGACTGCACGGAAGATGTTCTTTTCCAGGACGTATCACCAGTGACCCGCTTCCCCCAGCCATGCCCCTTCTGCCCACAGTTACCACCAGTATCTATTCAAACTGTGATGGACTATTAGGTTGCAGTTCTCATACTCTAATCACTTCACCCTGTGACATTCCTGCATTAACACAGGAGCTCTTGGGTGACACCTCCTATTCAATCCTTAACGCTTTAGTAAATCATTTTTCTCAATATTACAGTTTAATGATTTACCCATGTTGATAAACATTGCTCCAGTTCATTATTTAACTACTGAACATGATTTATTTGAGTAATAAGTTACTTATGTTGCTATTTGTGTATTCTACTAAGAATGAACATTTAGATGACTTTTTTTTTCACCTACAATGTGACAATGAAGATTCACATACATGTTTCTTCTCAGAGAATTTTGATCACTCTCATTCTATCCTGAATCATTCCATAAGTCAACCCAAACTCAAAAAAGGAACCTGATTATTACTCAAACCTATATATTTGGGGGAAAGATTATTAAAATACTATATTTAATTGTAATAACTAATGGAAGCTTAACAAACCTTAATAACAAACCTTAATAAAATGTTGACTAAAGAGAAAAAATTTTTATTAATATAACACACAAAAATGTTACAATAAACACATTCTGAAACAACAACAACAAAAAATGTTGGGTATCACTCCTAAAATTTGCATCTGAATGGTCGAGGTAGACAGTTTAGAACATAGGTAAGTGTCAATTCCAGGTTGTTCAGTATCTTATTAAACGAAGTAGCTAGGAGATCAGAGGATGGAGAAAAAATTGTCAAATATATAATGAAAGAAACTTAGATGAAAAATATAAATTCCACAGAATAAAAGGGCCATATAATGTGATGATTGATGATTAAGATAAATGACAGAAGACCACATCTAAAAGATTGCCATGAAACATAAGAACAGCATGGATTTAACAAAATAAAGTCTGAAAGTTTCCAGGAGAGAGAGAAAGAATCACATCTCCCACAAAGGAGCAACAATGTCATTTCTCATGAAGACCACTGGCTGTTAGAAGACAGTGCCTTCAAAGTTCCAAGAGTGATTTTTTAAATATTAACTATTTATTTTAGAACACTTGTTGAATTACAAAACAATTGAGGAGACAGTATGTGGAGTTGCCATAACCCAGCCTTCAGCTTCCTTTCTGATTAGTGTCTAACAACAGCATAGTTCATTTGTTCCAATTAACACATACTTCTTCAGATTGCCTTAGTTTCTCCCTATCCTTTTTTGGTTCCAGGATCACATTGCATTCAGTTGTCATGTCTCCTTACGCTCCTTTTGACAGTGAAATTTTCTAAGATTCTCTTTGTTTTCAATGGTCTTCATAGTTTTGAGGAATAGTGGTCAGGTATCTTGCAGAAAAAAGTCCCTCTTTTATGATAGGTTTAATTTTTTTCTCATCATTAGATTAAGGTCATGAGTTTGAGGGAGGAAGATCACAAAAGTAAACACCATTTTCATCACATCATGTACCAAGTGATTTATGACCTTGAAGTTGACCTTGATCACATGGCTAAGTAATATTTTTCAGTTTTCCCGCTATAAAATTACTTTCTATGTAAAGTATTTGGACTATTTTTGCATGGGAGATTTGTATTTTTTCTTTGACTCATGAATCATTTCTCATATCAGGATAAACTCACAGATATTTATTTTATACTTTATTGTGCTTTGGGCTGTATTCTGTCCAAAATTACCTTATTTTCTTCTCAAATTTATCTAGCTTTGCTTTAGGAATTCTGTCAGTTAGTTTCGGTGTGCCTTGAACAAAGTTTACCAATTTATATTGGTTGTATTTCTGCTTCTATTCTTGTTTTTTCAAACCTTTTCTTATTTGCTATCACTGCAAAATACAAGCCTAAGCTCATCTTGTATATCTTTGCCCCAGTCCTGGAATCAGCCAGTTATCCAAGAAACCCTGTCCCTTTTATTGGGAATGATTTTAAAAAGCAAAATCTGAATATCAGGTGTGCTTATTTCTACTGGGGTATATTACTGCCTGTAGGCACTCTGAGCTAACATAGCCAGGAAACATATGCATGTATAATAACTCATGTACACACACATCTATAAATATTTGCATATATAAACATATGGGTCTACATTAAGTTAAACATGAATTCACATGGATGTCTCCTTCTATAACTCAGTATCCCACAGATTAATTTATCTCTTCCCCTTACTTATCTGTAAACTACTATTTTAGCAAACTTTTTCACCATTGTGACCAAAATACATGACAAGAACAATTTTAGAGGTAGGACTTTTTTTTTTTTTTTTTTTTTTGGCGCTCATGGTTTCAGAGATCTAAGTCCACCGATGGCTGACTCCATTGCTCTGGGCCTGAGTGAGGCACAACATCATGGCAGAAGGGTGTGGACGAGGAAAGCAGCTCAGGACATGGCCATCAAGAAGTAGAGAGAGCTCCATTCACCAGGAACAAAATATAAACCCCAAAGGCATGCCCCCGTGACCCACTTTCTCTGGTCACTCCTCACTCCACTGCCCAGTTAGTCCATATCAGTGGATTGATTCACTAGGTTAAGGCTAAGGCTCTCATAACCCAATCATTTCATCTCTAAACTTTCTTGCATTGTCTTATACATGAGCTTTTGGGGGACACTTCATATCTAAACCATAACAGTAAGAAACCTGGTTCCCACCACAGACCATCCAGTTACTTAATTGTTCAATTCCAACACACACATATACAATATCAGAATTGTTCACTGACACTCCCATGGGAAACTTTTATCAACTGGAGTGTAATACTTTTGTGCAGTTCCTCTTTTGCCTTCATAATCACAGAATCTACCACTCATTCACACTAAGGTGAGCAACTTTTTCTTTCATAAACTTCAACAAATTGAATTATTTTTTAATTTGTGTATTTGACAATTTACTCTATACTGTAGTATCTAAAGTTTTGAAAAGTGCTCTGTAGTATCTAAAGTTTTGAAAGTGTTCATGTCTTGTATCCAACATCAAAGTGTCATAAAAAATAGTTTCACCACACTAAACAGTCCTATTCAATCCATCCCAACTCCCACCAAACATCTGACAGCCATCGAACTTTTTTATCTCTATGGTTTTGCATTTTCCAGTAAGTCATGTAATTGCAATCATGCAACCCGTAGTCTTTTCATAATGACTTATTTCACATAGCAATATATGGTTAAGATTTTCTTTCAGAGATTGTGCTTTTATTGTTATATCTAAAATTTAATCACCAAATCAAAGGACAAATAATTTTTCATCTAGAAGATTTATAGTTTGGGTTTTATATTTAGTTTTATAATCCATTTTGACTTAAATGTTATGCATGTTGTAAGAAGTGTGTGTGCAACCATTTTCTTTCTTGCATATAAATGTCTGATATTCTGGAACTATTTAGTAGAAAGACTATCTTTTTTCCATTGAATATTTTTGCTTTTTTGTCAAAGATCACTTTGGGTGGGTCTATTTCTCTGGTCCTCTCTTTTGTTCCAATTACCTATGTATCTATTTTCTTCCCAATGTGGTGTTACCCTAATTATCATAGTTTTATAGTAAGCCTTGAAGACAAGTGGTATAAGTTTTCCAACTTGGTTCTAATTTTTTTCTGTGCTGTGTTGACTATTCTAGATCTTTTGCTTTTCTAAGTAAACTTTGAAATGACTTGATCAATTTCTATAAAATAGCTTGCTGAAATTTTAATTGGGATCGCATTCAATCTATAAATCAAATGAGGAAAGACTGACATCTTAACAATATTGAATTTTTTAGGCTGGAAGCACAGACTCTCTATAGATATAGAGTGTTTTTAATTTTTTTTCCATCAGAATTTATTAGTTTTCCATACAAAAACCCTATCCATACCTTGTTCAGCATATACCTAAATATTTCAACTTGGGAGCTTTGCAAATGGTATTCTTTAAATTGCACATTCCCTTAATAATTAACTTTTGTATTTTAACTGAATCTTGTGGCTTTGCTCCACTCGTCCCAGAGGGTTTTGTTTTTGTATTTGTTTTTGTTTTAAGGTTTGGGGGATGTTTTTGTCTGGTTGGTTTGTTGGTTCATTTGATTTGGTTTGTTTTCTTTTCTGGTTTTACTCTCATTGTATTGTTTTTTGTTTGTTTTTTGTTTAGACAAATTATATCTGATGGAATATTGTGAAGTAGCTAAAAAGTAGATAAGGTAAAAATGTAAATATTGACTAGGGAAGAGTAAGAGGAAGTGTTAAGTGAAGAAAGAATCACATTTTCAGTTCTTTTACAAGGCTGTTAATAACATATATGGGTATACATAGCATATATGCATATTTTGATGATTGCAGAGAGAAAACAAATGGCAGGTAGGAATGCAAGCAGTGGTCACTCCTGAGGCTGGGGAAGGGGGCCAGAGACTACTTTCACCCCTTACCTTAGTGCTGTTTGCTATGGTTTGAATTTTATGTGTCCCCTTCAAAACTCAGATGGAAGATTAATCCTCATTATGAGATGTTAAGAGGTGAAATCAAATGGAGCTTTGAGAGGTGATCAGTTTCTGCCTGTATGAATGGAATAATCTGTCACTATAATTAATAGACTATGGGTTCTCTTTTATAATTTTATTTAATTAATTTATTTGTTTTGTGGTACTGGAGATTGAACCCGGTACCTCCTGCATGCTAGGCAAGTTCTCTACCACTGAGTCACATCATTGTATTGTTTGTTTTGCTTTATAGTGTTTTCTGTCAATTTGAAGGAAGGGAGTTTTTACATAGTAAAGCAGGTTGTCTGTGAGCAATGATGGTTTTATGTCCTTCCTTCCTAATCTGTTTTATTTCCTTTTACTATCTCATTGTACTAGCTAGGATTACCCACAGATATTAAGTAGGAGTGTTGTGAGGGGACATCATCACTTGTTCCTGACCTCAGCAGAAAAGCATCTGTTTTTCACCATTAAGTCTGAAGTTAGTTGCAAGGGGGTTTTGTTTGGTACCAGGAATTGAACCCAGGGGCACTCAACCACTGAGCCACATCACCAGCCCTTTTTTATACTTTAGCATAAGACAGGGTCTCACTGAGTTGCTTAGGGCCTTACTAATTTGCTGAGGCTGGCTTTGAACTCGTTCCTCTTGCCTCAGTCTCCTGAGCTGCTGGTATTACAGGCAAGCACCACCACACCAGTTGGTTTTTACTTGTTTTTGTTTTATCTTTGGTAGGTATTCCTCAGGGAGTTGAGGAGGTTGCTCCTGTACTCTTTGTTTGCTGAGAATTTTTTCATATATGGGTTTTAGATGTTGTTAAATACCTTTTATTCATCAAGTGCCATGATCAAATGATTTTTCTTCTTTAACTTGGTAATGTAGTAAATTAATATTAATTGATCTTTGAATGTTGAAACAGCCCTGTATATTTTGGGTCTGTTGTAAAATTTTGTATACATTTTCAGATCGTTGATACTTTCTTGAGTATGTTTGTGTCTGCATTGTACTCATGTCCTGTTGCCACTCTAAAAAATTACCACAAACACACTTGTCATCCCAGCCACTCAGGAGGTTGAAGCAGGAGGACGGGGAGCTCAAGGCCAGACTGGGCAATAGAGTGAGATTTCATCTCAAACACAAAAACAAATCACCACATATAGAATGTCACCAAAACAGAACAAATTTGTTATCTTACCGTTCAGGCAGTGAGAAGTGTGCAATGAGACCTGGGGTTGAAGCGAGGTGGTGAAACATTTGCCTAGCATTTGATCTCTATATCTTCCAGAAACTTCAGGAGATAATCTACTTCTTTGTCCTTTTCAGTTCCTTGAGGCCCACTGCCTTCCTTGGCCTTTGGCCACTGCCGCCATCTTCAAAAGACACTACCTCAGCTTCTATCATTACATCACTTCTTTGACTCTGATGCTCCTATCTCCTCTTATAAAGATCTTTATGAATACATTGAACTCACCAACTAATCTAGGATAACCTCCCCCATCTCAAAGTTTTTAACTTAATACCAGTTGTAGAGTGCCTTTTGTCATGTAAGGTAGTAGGTTCCAAAGATTAGCATGTGGCCATCTCTGAGGCTGGGGGTGCATCGTTTTGTCTACCTCATGTTCTCGGAAGATACTGGTCTGTAGATTTTCTTTCTTACAATGCCTTTAACTGGTTTGAGTATCATGGTATTCTGGAACTCCTAGACTAGGTTTCGGAAGTGTTACATCTCCTGTTTTCTGAAAGACATTCTGGAAAATGGGTGTTATTTCTTCTTCAATGTTTGGTAGAATTTACCAATGAAACCATCTTTTCTTTGTGCTCTCTTTGTTGACAAGGCTATTAACTATTGATTCAATTTTTAAGTCATTAGAGACCTACTGAAATTATCTACCACTCCTTGTGAGGGTTTTGAGAACTTCTATATTTCAAGAAATTGGTCCATTTCTTCTAAGTTAGCATATTTGTGAGCACAGAGTTGTTCATATTACCTCTTATTATCCTTCAATATCCATGCAATCCTTAGAAATGATCCTTCTTCAATTCTGCTATTGCTAATGTGTGTTTTCCAACTTTTTTCCCTTCACTCTCCTGGCAAGTGGTTTATCATTTGTATCGATCCTACCAGTGAACTACTTTTAGTTTTGCTAATCGTCTTTATTGTTTTCTTACTTTGGAAGTCATTGATTTCTACTCTGGTGTTTATTTTCTTTCTTTTGCTTGTTTTAGGATTACATTATTCTTCACTTTATTAAAGTGAAAGCTTAGATTATTGATTTTTTAATTTTTCTTATTTTCTAATATATGCATTAATCCTATACATTTCCCCTAAAGAAATGTTTTAAATGCACTCCACAAGTTTTAATAAATCATATATTTAACCTCATGTATTTTAAACTACATTTTTTATACAAGTTCTCCCAGTGTTGCCCAGACTGATATCAAACTCCAGCCTAAAGCAATTCCCCTACTTCCCCAGTAAGTGGGTCAGCAGGCATGTATCAACAAGACCAACTATTTCAAATGATTTTAAAATTTCTCTTGAGAATTCTTCTTTGGCTCATGTGTTATTTAGAAATGTATGACTTACTCTTGAATTATTTTGAGATATTTCTAATGTCTTTCTGTCATTGATTTCTAGTATATACCACTGTGATCTGAGAAAGTACTCAGTATAATTTCTATTGAATTTATTAAGCTGTGTTTTGTGGCCCAGAAGTTGGTCTCTCTTGGTGGATATTCCATGTGTGATTGAGAATATTCCATGTGTAGTCTGCTGTTGTTTGATGGAGTGCTCTGTAAATGTCCACTAGATTGTTGACTGACAGTGCCACTCAGTTCAATTCTATCTTTATTGACTTTTTTACCTCATTCATTTGTCAGTTACAGAAAGAGGGGTGCTGCTGTCTCCAACTGTAAAAGTGGGGTTATCTTCGTCTCCTCTCAGTTCTGTCAGCTTTTGCTTCATGTATTTTGATGCTCTGTGGTTTGGGTAAGGACTACTATGTTATCCAGGAGAACTGACCCCTTTATCACTTTTAAAGCTCCTCATCAGCCCTGGCAAGTCTCCTTTCCATGAAGTCTAATTGGTTCAAAATTAGCATATCTATTTCAACTTTCTTTTGATGAAAGTCACCATGGTATATCTCTCTCCGTCTCTTTACTTTTAACGTAAAGGTCCACTTTACCACTGAGCTACATCCCCAGCCCTTTCCTTTCCTTTTCTTTTCATCTTCTTTATTTTCCTTTCTTTTGAGACCCAGTCTTGCTAAGTTGCCCAGACTGGCCTCAAATTTGCAATCCTCTTGCCTCAACCTCCTGAGTAGCTGGGATCACAGGCATGCTGCACTGCACCTGGCTCTCTTAGCTTTTAAAGAAAGATAACTTTAGGGTATAGACTTGAGGTTGACTTTCTTTTTTTCCTTTCAACACTATTCTCTTCTTGTTGGTATGACTTATCCTCTGTAGATAAGTTCCCATTCCAAATTCCACTTTTTTTTCTTCAAAATTTGTCTGTTTTTCTGCACTTTAAATTGTTGGATGGAGTGCTCTGTAAATGTCCACTAGATTATGTTGTCTTTTTGGTACTTATGTTACTGCTTTCCAAATTTCCAAAATCTATAGTTTTGCCTCATTGATTTTGGAAAATCTTCAGCCATTGCTATTTCAAAATTTTTTTCCTGCTCTGCTCTCTTTCTTCTCAAGGAGTCTAATTATGTGTATTTTCCATCTTTGAAATTGCTCTACAACTTTAAGATTTGTTTGTTTTAGTATTCTCCTTTACATTTCAATTTAGAAAACTGATATTAACATAGCTCCAATTTCCCTGATTCCTTCCACAACTAGGTGCAGTCTGTTGCTTATCCTATCAAAGACATTCTTCATTTCTGTTACTGTGTTCTGATTTCCAGCATTTCCTTTTGAGCCTTCAAGTTTTCATCTCTGTTTATTTTGATGATCAGTTCTTGCACATTGTCAACTTTTTCTATTTCAGGTTCTTAACAGCACTTACTCAGACTGATAAATTTTTTCACTTAGTTGTTCATTCTCATAGTAATTCTTAAATTACTTTTTTTCCTTTTCTTCTTTTTTGTTTTCCAGAGCTGAGGATCAAACCCAGGACCTTGACTTGCTAAGCAAGGGGTCTACCATTGAGCTACATCCCTAGTCCTTCATCAGGACCTCTTCACATAGTTATTTTAAATTCTCAGTTTGGTAATTTCAAAATGTATGTGATATAAGACTCTAGCTCTCATGCCTGCTTTCCATCTTCAGTCTATATAGTCTTTTGCCTTTTAGTATGTCTCATAATGTTTGATAAAGGCTGAGCATGAGTATCAGGCAATATGAACTAACATAAAAATCCTCTAATCTGAGGTTTTATACTAGGAGTTAGGCTAGTAGATGTAGGTGCCAGAGGCTTCAGATTCTTTTACTGCCCCCCTTTTTTCCTTTTTCTTTTTCTTTTTCTTTTTTCTTTTTTTCTTTTTTTTTTTTTTTTTTTTTTTTTTTTTTGTCTTTCCTGTTGTGTTTGGGCTTAAGAACTTCTCCTAAGAACCTAAGAACTTCTCCTTAGATAGAGTCTGTATCTTGCAGCTCTTGCAGGCTGGAGCTCTACTGATGTGGTGGTAGGTACAGGGGAGCAGAAGCATTCTATAATCTTAACATTAAGCCTCAGTCTTTCAGTGGGCCTGTGTTCCAAGGTTGTGACTTTCACAGAAGTTATTTTTAATTTTTACAGACTTCATTTTGATTCCTTGTACACTTACGGGGTACATATTTTCGTTTCTATGGTGTGCACGATGCACATTCATATCATTCTTGTTAATCATACATGTACATAGGGTAATGATGTCTGTCTCATTTCACCATTTTTCATACCCCTCCCCCTCCTGCTCTCATTTCCCTCTACATAATCTAAAGTTCCTCCAATCTTCCCTCACCCCAGTATCACAGATTTTTTTTTATCATCCATCCTCCCCTACAGGAAGGCTAGGGAGGGCTATAGTTGGGCAAATGCCCTTTTTCTCAGGTGTCATAAGGCACTGGTAAGGTCATCCTCTTAAAGGGTAGTACTTTGTCATAGAGAATTCTCTGGGTGTTTTCAAAAGACTGTTTTCCCTTCCCCTTGTCAAAGTTACTGGAGATTATTCTTTGTTCTTCATTACAAGAACCTTATGAGTTTCCAGGGAAGAGCTCATGATTATTCATTTCCCTGTAGATCTTCACTTTCATGATAATCCACTCAACCTCCAGAAAGTCATCAAAATTGACATATCACTACTATTGTCTTCTGCTCTTCTGCTCCACATGAAAAGACATTGCCTGACTCCAGATTTGTGAGTCTCTTCCGATTTGGTGGAGTAGTTTACCCTGAGACCTCCATTCTCCAATGGGCCTAAGAAATGTCATTGATTTTTGTGTGTTCAAATTTTTTCTTGTTGTAAAGACAAGAGTGAAGATTTCCAAGCTCTTCAAAGGCTGAAACTAAAACTACAAGTCCTAGTGATTTATTGTAAACTTATATTTAGTAATCAGGGAAACCATTAATCAAGCTGGAAAGCAAAATGAAGATGTTTTTAAGTATGAATGATCTTAAAATGTGCAATATTGAAAAGTTCTTTAATGAAATGACAAAGGAAAATTCATACAAGCAAAATATTAAAATCTATAAGTCAGGAAGTAGTAAATTTGCCCTGGCAGGTGAAGAAGGGGAATCTCAGGATGGCAGTGGGACAGCCACTGGTGTATTGCAGAGTAGAAGATTCAAAGTCCCCATAGAATGATTGTAAAAAAATTAGATTCCATGCAAGCAGTCTAGATAATTTGAGAATATTGTAAAGATATACCATTCTCTTGTAAATAAGAGAAAAGAAAGACAATTAGAAATGCTGTGCAGGGCTGGGAACTATGTGAGGAAAGCATGATGGGGAAAGGGGAAGTGCTGGGAAATGACAGTGATCATCATATTGTGTGCATGTTCAAATATGTAACAAAGAAACCCACCAACTATACTGCACCAATAAAAATCATGGTTGACTTCTAGGTCCAGCAATAATCTCAATAACCCTCTGGTAACAAAATGTCTAAAGCTGATCATTTTACATGTGTGGCTGAGCTGGCAATAAAATAAGGAAACTCCTTAGAGGCCAGTTACAGAGCTCTTGCATGAATCCAGCATAGCAAGCTCTGAAGTTGCTAACCACCCTGAGGTTATCTGCATAACTCTGTTACCCAAAGCTTTACTTGTAGTGACTGCCCAGGGAAAGGAGACTAAGTCGAAGAAGGTGTCTCCTTCCCCAAAAATTGTCCCTTATGTCTGATGAAGTGAGGAGTTAAAGACAAAACTTACCATAGATCTGAAAATATTCACTGAAATAGAGAATTGGGGAAAAAATGCTAACATTCATCTTACTAAAAAAAGACAGCAAAGAAAATTTCCTATTACTCCCCAACTTTAGGTGAAAAGCAAAAGACCTCCCTTCATAGTTTGCAAAACTGTGGCTTCCTTTTACATGAAATTGAGGTCTGAATTCTTTCTGTGAGCATATTCTAAAAACAAGCAGAATAAATAAAAAATAAACAGAGGAATTCATCTAAAGTCATTCTAGGAATTTACAATGTCTCCAGGCAGGATCCAACATAATCTCTCTCAGAGAAACCTCCCTTACTTTAGACCTCATGAAATTTCTACTTGCTTGCTGATGAATTTGCAAAATCTCCTAGCTTGAGATAAAAGCAAAACAAAATAAACAAACTGAAAAACAAAGAAAAATCGCATGAGAGAAAAAGACATCATAAATGAGAATAAATTAACATGAGAAAGAACAGAAGTTGACCTGAAAATTTTTAAGGTTTTTTCAATTATGTACAAAAACTTAGAAAAATATTTTAAATAAGTTTAAGAACAAGGTAGAACTTTAAAAATATAAGTGAGGAGAAAAAGACAAGAACAATGCCTAGAGAAGTATGATAAAAATAACTGGCTAGAACTCATAGAAGTGAAAAGGGAAAAAAAAGTGCCCTCACTGGTTACCTGATTTTGGAGAGAGAGTTGTCTCACTAACAATGTGTGTAAACTTTGGGTCGGGAAACTTGGCCATGAGACTTGAACAATTAAGTGGAATGAGAGGATCTGGGCCTAGCAGTGGGAACAACAAGTTGGTACCCTAGTCAACACATTCAGGAAGGTAAGGCTTATTTCAAGCCAAGCCTCAATGAACCATCAGTCTGGTTTCCAGTAGTAACAGAGCCCCTTTGACAGGCAGTGGCAAATCCCTGTGCCCAGTTCCAGCACACACTGATTGATGGTGCCACCAGCTTCCCCATCCCATTATGCCCATCATCAGTACCCAGGTTGCACTCCAGACCCACACTGTCAACTCAATGATCACACGGTCCTCCCAAGTTGAATTATACAGTAGTCCCTCCTTATCCAGAGGAGACATGCTCCAAGAACACCCAGAGGATGCCTGAAATCACCAATAGTACCAAACCCTCTAAATACCATAATTTTCCTATACATAAATGGCTATGATAAAGTTTAGAATTTAAGAACAGTGAGAGAGTAACAACAATGGCTAAAAATAAAATAGAATAATGATAATATTTTTATCCCAGCCCTCATTGACTTCCATAGGTCTTGTTGTCCTGTGGAGCACTTTTATCAAGGATCACCATGACAACATTTCTCTTTATTTCCATTCAATCTTTACAGTTACAATTGTAGTTCCGTTTAAAAAACTAAAATGTGGGAATGGATTTGGAACCAGGTGTGTTAATAACTTTTCATGTCTGTGATCCAAATGCCTAACATCAAGAATTAAAGATGGAAAAGTTAATTTTGTTTATTTTGGCTCATGGTTTCAGAGGTTTCAGTCCATGGTCAGTTGATTCCATTGCTTTGGGCCTGTGGTGAGGCAGATCATAATGGTGGAAGAAAGCTGCTCAGATCATGGCAGTCAGAAAACAAGGAGAAAGAGTAAGGATGGGGCCAGGGACAACATATAATTCCAAGGCAGGCCCCCAGTGACCTATTTCCTCCAACCTTGCTCTACCTGACTATAGTTTCCACCACCTCCCAGTAGTCCATTGAGCTATAAATAGATCAATCTGCCCACAAGCTGAGAGCCCTCATGATTCAATCATTTCCCAAGAGCCCCACCTCTGAACCTTGCTACACTGGGGACCAAGACTTCAACACATGAGTTTTGTGGGACTTTTCAGATCCATACTATAACACCAGGCAATGGACTTTGAGGAAGTGTAAATGAAAGTGCTTGGAAGAGACAACTGATTTTTGAGGATACTGTAGTTGAAAGTTTAAAGAAAATGGAATAAAATCTTATGGGAAACTTGGAAAAAGGGACATTTTTATTTGTTATAAAGTAGCAGGAGGTTAGCAGCACTAATATCTGGAATTATGTAGAGAATTAGGCAATATGCCTAATCCACTGGTAATATAGTGAAGGAAATTTCTAAGCAACTTGTTGAAGGTACCACTTATTTCTTTCTTGCTATTTATAGTAAAATGTGTGAGAGAGAAACTGAGAAAAGGACCATTAATCAGAAAGGAACTAAGGCTCAATGGTTTTGAAAACCCTCCTCCCTTTCCAATGGCTAATGATAACTTTAAAAGTTAAGAAATGATTCCTGAGCAAAAACCAAATGCAGAGTACTGTCAGGAAATATGGCACAATTATGAGGCTACATATATGCCTGAGAAATATTTTGTTAAGACTTGAGAAGTATAAAAAGTGATGTCTCAGATTATCACGTGGTCAGACAAAACCTTCCAAAGAGTTTAAGGGTGTGTGTCACAAACCCTGTCAACCAGACCACAGGAATTTGTTCATCTCAAAGAGACTGTAGGCATGACTTTTTGTCAATGGAATGTGCCTCAAGAAGATTAATATACTTTAAACTGAAAGAGAGAGAATGTAAATGGGACAAAGATGGTGAGGGACTTTAGTGTCCCTGAATTCTACTAGTAGGAATCAGGCTCAAAGAATTGATCAGCTACAAACATACAATACTTTCATAAAAAAGGAATAATTCAAAGCCAATAGGCCAAAGGCAGAGCTGAGAACTAGAAAAAGGATTCCCAGGGCATGAGACTTAATTGAAGTATGTCCAACATTTGCCTGGCTGAGTTTTAGAATTGCTATGGACCAGCAACTCCTCTGTGCTCCCAAGGTATCCCTTTTTTTATTGAGAAGACCTAAAGCAATGACTCCATCCCTGTGCCACAGTAGAGTGTTGGACCTGGGGAAGGCAGATCACTTTTCTCTTTAGGTTCACAGGTTTACTATACCCAATGGGCAGTACTTGAGATAAGACCTCCCAGAGCATCTTCTACACCTGGACCCACATTAGGTGATGATATATCAGACCTTGAGTTGATACCACAAAGGAACTCACACACTTCAGGATGTGCAAAGCAGGGGTGAATGTATATTGCATGTGCGAGAAATACAAGTCATTACACACCAGATGCCTGGGATAGAGAGCCTTTAAGATGACCCCAGCAATCCCTGCCTCTTGATATTCACAGCTTTGTGTAAACTGCCCCCCTTAAGTGTGGGCTGCATTCATCAGTTCACCTCTAACAAGTAGGACAGGGGAAAAAGAGGTAGACAGCTGCTGTGTCATGGAACAGTCCTGTGAAGAGACCTGGTGAGGACAAAGGCCTGACAATAACAAAGTGAGTGAGTTCTGAAGTAGATCCTCCCCCTCTCCAGCAAGACATCTGATGAGAGCAGAGCCCTACCCCTACCCCACACTTGACTGCAACCAGACAGACCACCTTGAGCCAGAGACACCCAGCTAAGGCATGCTCAGATTTCTGATCTATAAAAACTGAGATTTTTTAAAAAATTGTAAGCATCTAAATTGGACATAGCAGTAGAGATCAAATACAGATATCTAGAAGAAAATGATGAAAGTCCCTTTTGGGACACACAAAGTTAAAATGTAGTAGAAAATGGAGATGAAGGGAAAGAGCATAAGTCTGCTGCACCCTTCCCCACCATCCACCTGTACAGGCACACATGCATCCTTACACACCAGGCACACACAACTCCAGGGGTATAGCATTTCCCCTGGCCATGTCATCCAGGGGATATGTAGAGTACAGTTGGACATATGAGCACAGCAGGGGACAATGAGTCAAGGAGCATCTTGCTATGGAACAAATGAGGAGAGAAAATAGCCTGTTCTGTCACCAGTGGAAGGGAGAGAGGGAAAGAGAGAGAGAGAAACAAAAGAGAAAACTAGAGGAAGGAAGGAAATTGAGCCCAGCTTGACTATGAAAATTACATAAAATAAGATCTAAAAGGCATAAATGGAAACTAAAGAAACATTTTCCAGAATGCTCCATATTGCGAATACATCAAATTGGTTACAATGATTTTCTAGGGCACTGTCAACAAAAAGGTAGAAAGGAAAGTTCTGAAACTAGCCTAGGTAGGTCTTTCCTTCCGTCAGAGTTCTGCGCAAACAAAATTCTAATGTATGAAGTTGCTTTTGGAGGGACAGGAAAATTCAGCAGTTGGAAAGTGCTGGGGGTGGTGGGGATTTGGTCTAACTCATTTCACTAAATGAGTAAAGAATCCAAAGCCCAGTTGAAGTGATATGCCTAAGTAATCATAGCTAACAAGGGTCAGAGCTAATGAGAGGCTCCCTAGACTTACTTTCCACAGGATCAAGTTCACTAACATGAAAAAAGGAACACTTAGCAGAAAAAGAAATGCCAAGAGACCAGATGCAAAAATAAAGCAAGCAGACTCCTTACCTATACTGAAAAGAGAAAAGAATAATTGCCAGAACCATGATGGTAGAAATAAAAGATACTAAGACCCAATTTCCCTATCATATTGATTTGAAGCAGAAATTTAAGCAGAAATGCAGGAGTTCTGATTACGTGGTTACCAGTGTAAAGTAGCCCATCAAGAAAATATTTATTTTGCACTGATTAGAAGAGAACTAATTTTCACTGCAGTCTTTTAACAAAAGCAAATGGAAGAAAACTCAGCATTAGTTGCCATTAGTTAGAAATATTGACATTCTGAAAGTCATATGCAAATGATTGATACAGTAAAGCTTGAAATCAGAATGTGCTGGGGTGCTTATATGTTCGGTGACTTTGCCCATTATTGCAATGAAGTATTCAGCACATTCTAAGCAAATGGCTCATAGAGTAATATGTTCAGAATTACTTTGGATTTTTTTGCTATTTGTAACTTGACTAGATGTTTGCAAACATTGTCTGTGAATGTGGGGATGGAGGAAGTGTGTTCATTTGAATACAAGATGGAGATTATTAAAAAAAAAAAAAAAAGAGTGAGAACAAGATAGAAAAATTCTGAAGAGGCACTCAGAGGCAGGCAGACCTTAAACTTGAGCTCTGTGCAATCGACCTCTATTTTATAGACCCAAACACCGTGAGATTTGGCTGAAGTTCACCAACAGCATGGCTAAGCTGCCAGATTTGGACCCATGGAGAAAAATTTATGTTTTGGATTTCTTCTTTCCTTTTTTTCATTTTTGAGTCAAGAACTAGATCTTCTAAAGATGATTACAAAATAAACAAAACGTGAGCAACTCATCCTGAAGAATGTCTTTATATCAAAGTTCTGCCTGTTATTTAAATAAATGAACAAGATTTCTGTGCTAATATCAATGCCACCCAGTGTAATGCCACCCAGGCAAGACACTTGAAGATTATGCTTCTCCAGGCCCTCAGCAGAAGCCCGTTTAGTCTGACTGTTGATAGAATTTCTGCAAAAACAGAGCAAGGGAGCAGACGACGCCAACTGGCACATTCTGGAGGCACATGCTTTCCCCAAAGAGGAAAATGCACACAGATACCAGCAAATTTTATTAACCAGGCTATGGTTTTGACCCCCAAGATGTTCACTTACTAGTTGATGTCTTATTGTTTTCAAAATCAAAGCCCCAACACCATGTTGAAAAGAGAAAGAATCTCCTGGGTAGGATTTAAAACAATAAAGAAAAATTTAAAAGAAAGGTAAAACCTTAAAAGCCCTATAAACATGCTGATAGTGAGGTCAGGACAAGAGTGAAGGAATGAGGAGAATTTGCCCGGTACTCCATGCAGAAAGCAAACTCACATGGGAAAAGCCCAGGGTATATTTCATTCTTCAGTGAAAAAAAAAAAAAAATGCCCAATATGGGTTTAAATAAGATTCTCAACAGGATTCCCCTGACAGTTTTTGCAGTAGGTAAAAAATACCCTTAATTAATTAGAAAGGCACGATGGTGTGAGCATGTATACAAAATGCAGATGTGTAGAAATAAATACCATCCTGTGCTGGCTGGGTGCCAGGTAAGCATTTGACCTGAAACCCTTCCTAATTTTAGTGGGCTGAAGTCTGGACAGGTGATTAACTATCTAAATCCAAGTGTTACCGCTCGGTGCCCCCAGGGGATGCTGGGAGAGAAAGGAAGGCTCTTATATCCTAATTAAAAGTCCAAGTTTTTGCCCCACGGAATGCAAAACGCTTTTGGATACAGGAAACTGTTCTTTATCCAGCTACACTCGTAAAACTGTCAATAAGTTGAGAAAGTGGCCTTGATGGTGTGAAAAAAACCACCTCTTTGAAAGCACTGGCTGCTAATAAAAATCTTTTCTGTTCAATGAAGTCCAACAAATCATCTAGAATCATATAAATAGCAAATTTAACAGCAAATTAGCAAGGCTTATAAAATATATGACCACTTATGCAGCAAGGAAAGCCAAAAATCAAGGCTGGAGAATTACTAAATTATGGTTAAAAGATTTTTTTTTCTTTTTATGCTTTTCACTGGAAGCCTTTAAAAATGTATTTTGAATGACTAAACTGCCTTTAAAAGGGAATATAATTAAAGTAGCTGCGTTCGTGAGGGTCAGGGCCACGCATATTGATAACCAGCAGAAAAAGAGCAATGATTTTCACACCGTGTGGAATCTGCTCAGAGCATCCAAGCTTCGCTTTGTCTAGGGTCCTGTCTTCTGCATATCTGGTAATGAATGTGTCCAAAGGTAGACACTGCAGTAGAGAGGGAGGGAGGGAGGGAGGGAGGGAGGGAGGGAGGGAGGGAGAGCGAGCACCCGCAAATGTGCATATCACATGTGCAGGATCCAAGAGAAATAAAATAGATACGACCCATTATAAAATTAACAACCATTCAATGAGCATCTGATAAAGCTATGGACCAGCTTCTGCTTTAAAGAAGTCGCTAATACCATTACTAGGTTTAGCCAGTCAAGTCTCAATTATTTTCTTTCCCCTCTTATGGATATTCTCATTAGTTGTGCCCTAGAACACAGGTAGGGTTATTACTAAAATAGCACATTCCTGACATATCATAGAAGGTTACGTGGCCTCTTTATTAAAACCAAATTTTCAGAACTAGTAACACTGCAACAAAAGGTCCTTTTCACAAAGTCTTGGCATATGTAATCTCTACTGGACTCTGGAACATTTTTTGGAAAACTTAAAAGGGAAAAAAAAATCAACACTTGTGAAGTTTCCATCTTAAATACGTATTAGAAGATGATGTGTTTAAGATGATTTCTTGACTGTTTTTTAACCTGTAATTATTGCTGTGTTTCCCAATTTTTATTTTGAAGAACGTTTTTTCCAAGAACATCAGGAGGGATGACAACTAAAAACAAACATCTTTCTTCTTCATCCTCCTTGCCTATCTTAAAAATTAAAGAAAATGACCATCAGAATCTGCATGTTCTTTCCCAGCACTGAAAGAAGTGCTTTCTGTATGCTGCAGATGTCCAGTAATTATCACCTGGAAGTGAGAATGGCCAGTGGTGGAACTGGGGGAGGTCACCATTCCAGGATTACAGCAGGGAGGTTCAGCGGATAAATGACACATTACACGAGTTTGACCAAATTGCACATACGTAACTTTGAATTTTCTAGTGGACATATCTTCAAGAAGGTAAAAAGAAGGTTTTGAAACTAATTTTAATAATGTTTTATTTAACCCAATATATGCAAAGCATACAGATTGACAGACCTTTATGTGAAAACCCAAAATTCAAAATGCTCCAAAAATCTGAAAATTGTTGATCTTCCAACAAATGGAAAATTCCATACCTGACCTCATGTGAAGGTCATAGTCAGAATGCAGGCATGCTTAAGAATTACATAAAATTACCTTCAGTTAATGAAACATACATGAATTTCATGAATGTGAAACAAATTAATTTCATGTTTAGACTTGAATTTCATCCTCAAGATGTCTTATTATGTATATGAAAATATCCAAAAATTTGAAAAAAGAATCTGAAATCTAATGTTACAAGCATTTCAGATAAGGGATACTCAATATCTATCTATTCAACATGTGATCAATTCACAAAAATCATTAATGATTTTTTCCTTTTTGTGGTGAGGGGCGGTTTCTAAGTCTTCAAAATCCAGTGCATATTTTATACTTATAGTACATCCCTACTTCAAGTAACTACAATTCAAAAATTTGTTAGCCATGTTGGATAATGGCTACTATTTTGGACAATATAAGCTTACAGGAAGAGAACAATTACCCTAAGTAGAGAAACTAGAGAACTCTGGGCTTCTCTTTGAAACATCCTTTCCCCCAAATATTATCAATACATCTTTCTGAACTTCAGGAGCTCTTCTCAATGTTACAGAAGCCCCCCAAACCTATACCTTACATATCAGGAAGATGCAGCTACACCATCTACTGGGTAAATGTTCAAACAGAACAGAAAATTATATTCAGAAAAATTACTTACTCCTACATCCTCCTTCAAATCACCCTCACAAATGCACATAAGTAATGCCCTCATTATTATATATGTAGAGAATAAATTAAATACAGACAAAATTTCCCTTGAAGTACTTCCTGAGGAGCATAACAATTATTATTTTAAAAAACATAGATAACAACTCATCATAACTATTAAATCCAGCTTGTATATTGAGAATATAATAGGAGTCTCAAAATTGTGATAGGTATTCAGGAGGATATAAAAAATGTGAAGCTCTCCAGGAGAGGCACTCCAATGCCAAAAGACACATACATACACAAACCAACTAAATAAAAAGAAAATAAGAGTGTGATCAAGCACCCGCCCAGAGTGAACGTCAACTACCAAGTTAGTGGGAAGAATCCCCAGGACAGAATTGTTCTCACTTCTGACATCAATTGCAAATTCAGAGGGTTTCCAAAATTACCTTCAGGTTTGATAAATAATTAAAATGATTCAAGTAACTTGGTAAAATCTGTTTATACTCATATTTATGATTTATTACAGGGAAAGGATACAGATTAAAATCGTCCATGGGCAGAGACACACTGGGCACAGTCTAAGAAATTTCCAAACATGGAGCTTCTCATCAGCCTTTCCCCATGGAGTCATGGGTAGTGATAACTCTGCTCACTGGGTTTGACAATACACCAGTACACAGAGTACTGCCAGCCAGGGAGGCTCACCCACGTTCTTGGTGTTCAGATTTTATTGGGACTCAGTCCATACTTCCTGCATGACTGATCATTATCGGCTAGCCGTTTCCATAGGCCAACTGAATTTCTTTATTCTCCAGTCCCTCCAGAAGCCAGAACTGACACTACATGGCCCAAAGTTCCCAACAGGAGTCCCACTGTTAGACCAACATCCAAGCAAACAGACATTTTTTATCAGTCAGGATATTTCAAGGGCGTACTTTCCAGTAGAAAAAGCCAGAACTTTCTTTCCTCTTTTTTCATCCAGCACTTGTACATTAAAGTGAACTGAATTTTGATGAAAATGAAGAAGACTTAGAGATTCATGGGAAAGGGAGCAGGAAAATGACCTAATTAAAGAATAGAGAGCATTTGGAGAAGATTAAAGAAATTATAAACTAACTCACTCTCTCTCTCTCTCTCTCTCTCTCTCTCTCTCCCCTTCCCTCCACTCTCTTTCTAGGAAATCTTACCCAGTTTGCTTTAAAATAAGCTGGTAGAGCTCTATTTATGTAGAGAGATAAGAACTCTATTTGGAGCTCAGACTCATGTATCACAACTTCTCTGACATTTCTACTTGAAAGTCAAATGGCTCTTCCAAAATATCCAAAGAAAAATTTTGATTTTCTACAATCTTCTCCATCTCTCTCATCTCCATATGGCTATATTGAGTGACCCAGTTGCTCAAGTGAAGACCTGGAGCCATCCTTGACACCTCTTCCTCTCTCAGTCATCATCTTGACACCTCTTCCTCTCTCAGTCATCATCTAATCCAGTGGCAGTAATACTCCAAATTACATCCTAAAACCAACAACAGCAAGACCCCACTTCCACAATCCTAGTTCCAGTCATTATCATCTCTCATGTAGATTCCTCTGAAAGCCAACTTAATGCTTGCCCTCATTTCCTCCGTAGTCCATTGTGCACAAGGGAATGATGTCTTCAAAATGTAAGCCATATCATATTACACTTCCACATAAAGCCCTTGGATGAACTCCCATTAGAAAAACTCCTTAGAGGGAATTCCCAACTCATTTTTTAAAAACACACAAACTTCTCTCCATTCCCTTTGAACTCCACGTGCTTCATCTTGACTTGACCTCACAAGGCCTTTACTCTAACCACAGTGGTCTTTCTTCTGTCATTGGACATAATAAGCTCTTGCCAATTGCTACAGTTTGGATCTGGAATGTCCCTCCAACCCAGCTGATGATGCTATTGGGAGGTGTTAAAATTTTTAGGAGATGGGACCTAGTTGGAGGAAGTAGATCACTGACGTGGGGGCCGGGGGGCATGTCCCTGGAGAGTACATCTTGTCCCCAGCGCCTCTCTCTGCCCCCTCCCTCTCTTTCTCTACTTCCTGATCACAGTGAAGTAACCAGTTTTGCTCAGCCACACCCTACCCACCATGATACTCTGTTTCACCACAGGCCTGGAAATAACAAAGGCAAATGACTGTGGACTGAAACCTCTGAACCATGAACCAAAATAAATCTTTCATTTTAAGTTGTTTATCTCAGGTATTCTGTCACAGTGACAGAAGGTCAACTAATTCACACCTATTTTTGGATCACTCTCTCTTGGGAATCCTCTTATCTCAGCTCTTTCTATAGCTAGTATCTTCATGTCATTTAGATCTCAATTCAAAAATAATCTCCACTGAGAACCCCATTCAATCCAATTAATACTTCTAATTATAATCACAGCACTATGTTTAATTTTCTTCACATCACTATCTTGTTTACTTGTTTATTGCAACTTTTACTGGGATATAAACTGCAAGAAAGAAAAGACTCGTCTATTTGGCTTACTCCTCTATTTCCAGTCCCTGTAAATGAGCTGGACACATAATATGCACTTCATCAGATATGTTTTGGAACAGTTCTTCTCATGTGTCTTCTTTCTTCAAGCTTGTTATTTTTTGATGATTCTTCCTCTCCAATATTAAATTATTATTACTTTAATCTTCAATCCTATTACAACTAGCTTCTCCTAAGAAGTTATTTTTCTGATGGCCCATTTCTTCTCTTTGCAATCATTTACTCTGCCAAGGTTGCTTCATACCACCCTTCCTCTTCCCTATGGAGAGTATATAAGCTTTTAGGTAGCATTGGGTTTGGGATTGTCATGTCCTCTGATGTCCCTGTGCATCTATATAAATTTTACCTTTTTTTAATTCTCCCATTGTCCATTTGTTTCAGCAGACTCCTATATCAAAGCTTCAGAGGTAAAGTTTGAACTTTACTAATTCACAAAGAGTATGAAATTGCTCTTTGCCCAAGGTCAGTCTCCTGACATGCTCCAGGGCTGAGGACATTCCTGTGTGATTACAGGAGGTCAGACAACCCACCCTCTTACACAAATATTCACATCCTGATCTCTGCAATGTGGGAATGATACCTCATAAGGCAAAAAGAGATGTGACAGGTGTAATTAAGTGGATCTGGAGATGGAAAAGATTATCTTGGATTATCCAGGTGAGTTATAAATGTAGTCACAGGAGTCCTTGTGAAAGAAAGAAAAAGGAAGATTATGTACACACCCACAGAAGAGGAGAAGGCTCTGTAACCTCAGAGGCAGAGATTGGAGTGATGTAACCACAAGCCAAGGAGTGTCAACAGACACCAGAAGCTGGAAGTGGCCAGGAATGAATTTTTCTCTGGAGCCTCTGGAAAAGATATACTTCTTCCAATCACTCGATTTCAGCTCAGTGATACTAATTTAGGACTTCTAGTTTTCAGAACATAAGAAAATTGACTTCCACTGTTTTATGCTGCTAAAGTTTTGAAAATTTGTCATAGTAACCAGAGGAGACTCATACCATGACTGACAACAGTAAAATTCACTCACTGCAGGGGATAGCCCCTTCCTGCTCATGCACTCAACAGAACAAATACTAAATTATCCAGTATACATGCATTTTATAAAGGCAGAGTTATTCAAACCTAGTAATGGGAAAATTTATATTAGAAAATACTTGCTGTTCAAAAAAATTAAAAACACAAAGCCATTATCATCATAATAAAATAGCATGTTAGTATTTCTCTAATATTTCTTCTGGAGATTAGAAGTTAAGAACTTTATAACCATAAGTGAAAGAGAAATTTGAAATTTACATACTCTAAGCTTATCATTAAATGTTTGAAATTACATAAGAAATAAAATTTTGATAAGACTATTTGATATTTTAGATTTTATCTTTAATAAAAAATTTTTGAATGAGTAACCACTGGTGCAGACATTATGAAACATCACTATAATGATTATTATGAAAGCAACACATGTTTCAAGACTAGGGAAAAGCTCTAAAAAAAAAATCCACCAAAAAAGAAAAAACACTGGAAAAAAGACAGCCTCTTCATCTTCAACAAATGGTGCTGGGAAAACTGGAAATCCATACATAATAGAACGAAAGTTAATCCCTATCTCTCACCCTGCACAAAAATCAAGTCAAAGACCTAGGAATTAAACCAGAAAACCTGCACACACAAGAAGAAACAGTAGGTCCAACACTTCAACATATTGACCTTGTTCCTGGACAAGATTCCTACAGCACAAGAAATAAAATAAAAAATTAATAAATGGGATGGCATCAAACTAAAAAGCTTCTTTGCAACAAAAGAAACAATCAGGAGCCTGAAGAGAGAACCTACAGAATAGGAGAAAATCTTTTCCACCTGTACCTCAGACAAGGTGTTCATTTCCAGGATATACAAAGAACTCCAAATGCTTAACACCAAAAAGATAAAAATAAAAAAATAAAAATAACCCAATCAATAACGGAACAAAACAAACTCTCTCAAAGAAGAAATACAAATGATCAACAAATATGAAAAAAATTCAGCATCACTAACAATTACAGAAATGTAAATTAAAACTACACTGAGATTCCATCTCGCTCCAGTCAGAATGGCAATTATCAAGAATCCAAGTAATGACAAATGTTGGTGAGGATGTGGGGAAAAGGGAAAACTCATACAGCTGTTGATGTAAAAACACTTATCAACTGTTGATGTTGAAAATTGATGCAACCCCTCTGGAAAGCAGTATGGAGATTTGTCAGAAAACTAGGAGTGGAACTACAATTGGCCCAGTTATCCCACTCCTCTGCATACAGCCACAGGATTTAAAATCAGCATACTACAGTGACAAAGCCACATCAATGTTAATAGCAGAACTGGTCATAATAGCTAAGCTATGGAATCAACCTTGATGTCCATCAACAGAAGAATGGATAAAGAAATTATGGCACAGATACACAATGGAATGTTACTTAGCCATAAAGAAGAATGAAATTATGGTATTTGCCAGTAAATGGATGGATCTGGAGAATATTATTCTAAGCGAAATAAGCCAATCCCAAAAAACAAAAGTTGAATGTTTTCACAGATATGTGGTGGGGAAGTGGAAAAAATAAGTTCAATAGATTAGATAAACCAAAGGAAGGAAGGGCAATAAGAATATGAAACACAGTAGAATGAATCTAACATAATTTTCCTATGAACACATGTGAAAATACCTAAGTGAATCCCATTATCATGTCCACCCACAAAAGGGAGTCCTAATTACAGTAAGAGATATCCTATGCTTATACAACTTTATCAAAATAGATTCTACTGTCATGTATAACTAAGAAAAAACAATAAAATAAAATTTAATTTCTTTCATTTACTCCACCTATCAGATCATTTTACAAATCTATTTGCCTTTGAAAGTATGCTTAGAAGTCCATATATTCTAATGCATGACTTAACTGTGTAATATAACATTTTTTGAGTTGTCAGATGTGAGTCAGTGAGTAGTGAATGAAATTTAGAACAATTTTCTCCTCATAACTTTTATTTTTCTGAGTCATTCTAGCTATCCTCAGGCATTTCAGTTTATCAAACTAAATATTTTAATGGAAAACTTTTTCATTGGAGAGGTTCATTTTGCAATAACAGAGTTAATTTACTTATCTTGGTATCTAAGAGTGATTTTTCTAGCCATTTATAGAGGGTCCTTTTCCTTCCCATCCTCAAATATTTTCTTTCAGCAATGATCCCCATTCTTCAACACAATTAATTGATATCCTCCTGCATTATGTTCATCATCAAATGAACATGATCTAATTTCTATCTTTTTGGAAGCTAAAAATATTATCCCAAAGCTCATATTCTCATTTCTGTCCTTGCCTCCACCATTAAAATCTTTAGGGAGAGAAGCTGATCATCAGTGATTGAACCTATTCATCTCCCATTCAATCTTCAGCCTACTGAGATGTGACTCTTTCAGGATGCCCAACAAAATGACCCCTGTTAGGACATCAAACACCTACATTCTTCATGGAAAATACAGAACCTTCCTGGCCTCCTTGCTTCTGGCCTCTCTACCTCATTCTTGATGTGTTCATCTGCATAAGCCATTGGGTCCAGGGCCTTCTCTCTTTCATCTCATCTTCTTCAAGCTTGTGACATTTCTCCACCAAGGCTCTGCTTCTATGCCATACATTTCTCACTCTACAGAATTAGTCCATCAACATACACACCTGCAGTTGTTTTTCCCTTCTTTCTTGACCTCATTCCTTTGCCATTTATAACCACCTTTCTATTCTAACCTTTCATCATTGAGATACATACATATGTGTACCCAGCATTTTCTGAACTTGCTAATTAGCACCAGGTAACTTCAGCTCCCTTTGGGATTTTTCAGGCATGTTACCTGGCTATCAACCAATAATAACTTTTGTCCTTATTTCCAATAGTTGTGCCTTCTCTTAACATTGTTTCCTTATTTACCTGGATTCATACAAAAATTCCAGGAAAATATTAAGAAAAATTGGTAATGTCAGGCATCTTTATCCTTCTCTAACACTTAACCATCATATATGACAGAGTTCAGGGTAGAGTTTCTTTACAAAATCTGTGAAAGATTCATTAGCTTATAAAGAGTCTTATCAGTAGGGCACATGGAATTTCATCTACTATATCTGATATTCTGAAGAGGATCATAAATCCTTTAATTTGCATTGTGATCTACTATCTTAATAGTTTTTTTCTACTTATCTACCTTTATAGTCTTATGATCAATCCTATTTGGTTGTACATAATTCTTTTTCTAATATACTGCTATACTTAATACATTGGTAATTTAACAAACAAATTAATTCATAAGAATTTTTTGTTTACAATACTTGGTCTTTCCTGTGCTCTATTTTTATCCTGTTAAACTTTAGTATAAGTAATGTGAAAGCATTTTATTTTTTTCTAAAGTTTTAGTGTATTTTATCACATAAGAAACTTCCATAAAATTCAAAAACAACTTACAATAAAGCTGTCTATGTTTAGACCCTTTTTGAAACAGGATAAATTTTGTTGGGGTTTTTGATAAAATTGTTTCCTCATTTTTCAAGGGCTTATCTGTATTTTTTATTTTTACAGACTTCATTTTGATTCCTTGTACACTTATGGGGTACAAATTTTCATCTCTAGGTTGTGCATGATGTACATTCATATCATTCTTGTTAATCATACATGTACATAGGGTAAAGATGTCTGTCTCATTTCACCATTTTTCATACCCCCACTCCCTCTCCCTCTACATAATCTAAAGCTCCTCCATTCTTCTCTCAGCCCCAGGGATTATCTATATTTTATTATTATTAATTTGATTTTTTCATTGGCAATTTATGCTTCCCTAGAAATTTGGACATTTCATCAAGACTGAAATTTCTTATCCCAAAGTGTTATATGGTACTATTTATCTAGTCTTAATAAGTCATTTTGGGGGATAGAATAACCAGGGATTGAACTCAGGGGCATTCAACCACTGAGTCACATTTCTAGCCCTACTTTGTATTTTATTTAGAGAAAGGGTCTCATTGAGTTGCTTAGTGCCTCGCTTTTGCTGAGGCTGACTTTGAACTCGAAATCCTCCTTCCTCAGCCTCCTGAGCTGCTGGGATTACAGGTGTGCACCACTACACCAGGCTTAAATAAGTCTCAAATATCTGTTTTAGGTTCCTTCTATTTTCTACCACTCAATTTTCCTAATTGTTCCATAAATAATATCTTAATTATTTTATTAAGTTCACCTTCGAAGTTCTAGCTATTTGACTAATTGACCAGTTGCAGTTTTTCCTTTTCTGTTTATTAATTTCTGCTTTTATTTTATTATTCCCTTTCTCCTCCTTCCTTGGTTTATTCTATTATTTTGTTGTTAGTTTCCTGGTTTATTTCATTGAATGCTTGTTAGCTTAACTTTTCTTGCACAGTGAGAAAGTATGACAGTAGTGACATTTAAAGTGTCTTCATGGGCTTTACTATTTTGCCTGTTAAACCATGACATTTACTCTGTTCCCATGTGGCATTCTACCTGCTTGAGAGGTAAGTTGGACTTGTTTCCAAAGTAATTCAAATGAATAGACTGAAGCAACGAATGAATGTTCAGGTTCTGGCATTGAAGGGTAAGGTTTTGCAGCAGGGCACACTTGATGTTGAGGAAAGATTGTCCAATTCCCTTTCTCCTCTTTTAACACATGAAGTGATGGGCTTCAGTGGCTGAACATTGCATATCTAATAAAGGAGGTCCTAACATGAAGAAGAAGATGGGATAGATCCTTCTTCAGCAGCTGGGAGAGCTATGGGGAAAAGAAGTGAGGATCACTCACTCTTCCCCAAGAGTGTCACCCACTTCCCTTCCCCAAGTTCTCAGAGAAAGAGAGGCAAGTATATAAACCTTATTATAAGAGTAGTCTGAAAATGTAGTTTTGATTTTCTTATTCCATAGGTTACTTCAGAAAATATTTTCAATCTATGCATTTTTTATTTTGAGGTTTGTTTTATCCTTTTGTAATTAATACTAGTTTTATTGCCAATTGGTAAGAGATTGTAGCATATAATATTTCTCTCTTTGTGTTTTTTGCAGAATTCCTTTTATGTCTAAAGATTATGGCAAGACACTTTAAAGTTCTACTTGTAGTTTATGACTTTTATCCAAAGTCTACAGACTTTGTTTTACTTTAAAGTAATCAATCACATTTCTTCCTACTAGAAAAATGTCAGATCTCACATTTATTTTCCTTATTTTTTGTTCTCCTTTTTACTTTGATTTTTATAAGCTTATTATTAAAATTATAAAGATAAATTAACTTCTCTGATTTTTTCATCAACAGTATGTATGATGCATCAAAATGCATTCTACTGTCATGTATAACTAATTAGAACAAATAAAAAATCTTTTAAAAAGTCAAGAATTTTTATTACATTTTGGAATGTATTCAAAATGAAAACTATTTTATATGGTTTTATCAAAACCATGCTTCTCATCATGGTCTTAGAAGCTATAGAGGACCATTTACATAAGTGAGAACTTAGAAGGACAAGGAACATTGCAACTTTATCGAGAATTAGCAATGTAAGAGTTTCAGGGAAGGAAAATGGAAGTAAATTTATAGAGATGTAAAACTGAAAAACTTAAAAAGTAATGCATAAACCAAATGCCCAGACTAGTATGCAGGTTTTTCAGCAGGGCACACTTGATCTTGAGAAAAGATTGTCAGATCTTCCTTTTTCTCCTCTATTATCACATGGGCTTCAGTGGCTGAACATTGCATATCTAATACTTGAAGAAGAAAATGGGATAGATCCTTCTTCAGCTGGGAGAGCTATGGGGAAAAGAAGTGAAGAGCACCCATTCTTCCCCAAGAGTGTCACTCACTTCCCTTCCCCAAGGTCTCAGAGAAAGAGGGGCAAGTATATAAACCTTATTATAAGCTTAAAAAGTAATGTATAAACCAAATGCCAGGACTCAGATGCAGTTCAGTAAATGTTTATGGAATTCATGATCAAAATTCCCTTGACTTTAAGTTGAGTTAGCAGCAGGAGGTAATTAAGCACACAGATCCCACAGATAACATCAGACCTCTTATTTGGAATTAACATTCATGACACAATTCTCTTGTGAAAAACATAGATTTAAAAACCCAGACAAATGGATCCAGTAGAAAAAGAAATAATATTTCTTTAAGACATTGGCAATTTTCTTTCTATCATTGATCATATCACCTCCCTTACTTTTCCATTTGTCTTCAGTCTCATTTCTATAATAAATCAGGCTCGATTTCTGGACTGTGTTGTCAATATTGTTTTTCCATCTTCTCATTAACAAGCTTGAAGGCAGCAGTGAAAGCTAAGTAACCTTCACCTTTCCGATGAAAAAACCGGGTTGCAATCACCATTCAATTTCAGGTTCATCTTCTGCTATTCAGCAGTCAACCTGGAGAGGTGATCTTGGGTCTGCCCCAGGGCAGCCCAGAGGGTGGTCCTTGGGAGTGGGGTTGAGGTCATTGCAGGGGCAGGGTGAAGGGTCAGGCATTTCCTGCCGCACCTGGAGGATTTAAATGGGGATATTTTAGTCTCTAGCGCAGGCCACTCCTTAGCCTGAGAGAGCACAAATATTTACAGAAGGAAAACCAAATAGGAGCACTGCCGCATTGCCGAGTGGTACTGCTGAACTTAATGACGGGTTTCTTTCCCCCTATGGATTTCAAAGCAGCCTGAACTAAGGCTACTAAAGCAAACAGCATATCTGAGATTTAATGGAAAAGAAAACATGCGTGTAGCATAAAAAGCTCCATTATTATTCCTTAGCACTTAATTTTAGGCAAAGTGCATTGCAGTGACTTTTTGATGCGCCACTGTCCCCCTGCCTGTGAAGCAGGTCAGCTCTTCAGGCAGTGACATGGTTGGATGGCATCCCGCGAGGAGCCTTAGGCTCCTGAGGACCAGCAGGCAGTGATGTGTCGCTGCGTGTGGTGGATTTACGATGAAATGACAACCATCAGCGGTACCAGGGGAACAAACTCCGGAATCCAAGGGTAAGCCTGAAGGGTAAGGTAGAAGAAATGAAAAAGGAAGCCAAAGGAAGGACAAAGAAATAGAATTTTAATCTGAGATTTCACAAACCTGTTCAGGCCTCTCACTCTATAGGTCAGTTCTCCCTCCCAGAATCGTCACTCCCAATTTTCTGGGAAATCTGTAAGTCTTAGAATTAACATAAATTCACCAACTTAAGAAAATTACCTTGGACACTGTTAATTAGTTTGTGCAATAAATAAGTAGATAGAAATATGATATTTTAAGAAACCAATAATTTAGGGGCCTTTTCAGTGTTACCTACTGATCAGATAATGGAAACCATGACAGCCTGAGGATCCTGAGAATGACCTCATAATCCATTTGTGATCACCAGACTGATGTCATCCTCACATATATTCCCCTACCCACCCTTCACCAAGTTTCTTTAAAAGAAGAGCCTGAGACCCCCAAAGAATCTCCCGCTGAAATTATTTTCTGTCACATGCACCAAAGACACCACTTGCCAAGGTCCCTTCTCTGGGAACTCCTCAGAACCCTCTTCTAGTGACACCCTGGAACGATACATGCTCTAATGGAAAGGGATGGGGCTGAAGCCAAAGACAACCAAAAATGAGCCAAAGCTCTTACGGTTGCTCTGGAAGCATGGGACATGTACCTAATCCTTTTTTCTTTCCTTTGTTCATTAGAAAGGAGATACATATACACAGAGCAAGATATAAAACATTTTATTTTTTCATAAAGTTCCTTGTGTTCTCTTCGACCAATCTGCTACTAGAACTATTCTGATTTTGATCACCAGGGATCACTTGTGCCTCTTGTAATATCACACAGTGCACACACTTGTGTGTCTGGGCTGCCCCCACTCCACCCAAGGGCCAAGCCTCATCCACACTGTTGAATGTGTTCGTGTTCTTTCATTCTTATTTGTGAATAGTATTCATTGTACCAATATGTCATAGTTTATCCATTCTCCTGTTGATGTAGCTGTTTGGATCGTTGACAATTTGGGACTGTTGAATAAAATTTAAGGGAGGCCACTGATTTGGACTGAGTTCCTGCACTAGGCCCCAACAAACCCAATCAAAATGGAGTCACTCATGCTAAATTTCCATGCCACTCAACCCAAGCTAAATTGTTTATCTGACCTTCCAAGAAATCAGGAAATCAGGAAAGACATGATAGCCAAATCCCCAAGTGAGCACACCCAAATCAGTTTTAGCTGACATAGTGAGAAAGCCCCCTCTCCTTTAACCCCTGCAGGAAAATAACCTAAAGTAACCTAATGTTGGTCAATCCACTTTGTGTTATGCTCTTTTCTTATTCCTGCTCCAGTCCCATTATGCAGGCTAAATGTTCTGCCATATCCAACATAATACCTCTCTGTTTCAGATGATATATTGTCCACTTCACGCATGGCAAATAAAAGTCAATTTTATCATTGAACTAATTCATAGACATTTTGTCTTTTGACATAACTAAAGTTACTTTGAACATTTTTTGTGTATGCAAATGTTTATGGAACATAGCATAGGTACATGTGCACCTAGAGGTAGAACTGCTATAATCAGTAGGGTAGGAATGTGTTTAACTGAAAATTTAAAAAAAAAAAAAAAACAAACAACAAAACTCCAAATAGCAGAGTGTAAGTGTTTAAGTTGATTCATGTTATCATTAATAATTGGTATTGTTAGATATTTTACTTTCAGCAATTCAGGGGAGGGTGTGGCAATATCTCATTTGGGTTTTAATTTGCATTTCCTTAGTTATCATGTACTTATTGACAACTTGTTTTGTCTTCTTTTGTGTGACATCCCATCTAGTCTTTTGCTCATTTTTAACTTGGCAGTTTGCTTCTGTGGTTGATTTGTATAATTTATTTATATAATCTGGAAAACAGTCTTTTTTACAAATATATGTATCACCTTATCTTTATTGATTCTGTATTATTGTCTAAAAATGAGCTATAACATTGTTGGTGGAGATCAAATTAGTTCATGGATGTCACTTCCTTTTTCATAACTCAAATTCAGACAGCCTCCAGGTCAGTAGCTTTTGGGTTTAAGTTTCAATACTTTGCAGTTAGATGGGAAAAAGAAGCTATTACAAAAAATAGATGGCAGATAATTATTACTGCAAATAAATTTGTTCAAAAGAATCAGAGCAACTAATAAGTGCTCAGCTGATGTTGTTATTGACATTAGCATTTTTTGCTGTAGTTCTGAACATTGTCAATAGAATAAGGCTCCAAAGATGCTCTCCATACTGTCCTACATGTGAGAGAAGCAATGTAATTTCAGCAAGTCACCATGGGCTCTGACTTTGCCAAGAACAGACATGTCAGGAATAAAAGTGCTTTCCTGTACTGGTTAGAGACTCTAAAATGGACATTGAGTCACTGCCAGCTGCTTGTCATTCTTGGGCAGGCAGGAGTCTGTATGAGCTACAAGCACACGTTCTCTGTACCTCTTAAAACTGGGCTAGGGAAGTAGCCTGGCCTCCATCAGCAGCACTCAGGTGAAGCAGTTAGGTAGTGAATGTACCTGGTGTTTCCTGTACTCTCTCCAAGCTTCTTGGAGTATGTTATATTAACTTACAGCATGTTATATTAACAGTTTATAACTAGAAGTGAAGGTCATAGACTGCAAAATTTCCATGACTTGAGAAAGCTGGCTTCCCATAAAAGCTCTAACACACCCCTGCCTACCCAGCACGATCAACACATGAGCACAACTATACAGTCTGAATAGCTCCAGGCAGACCAGTCTGGGGAAACAGAGATTCCCCTGTGTTCCCAGGACAGTGGCGAGGGAAGATGCAGCAATCACTTCTCACAGATGCCTCCAGTATTTAGCTCTATGTGGGAATTCAGGATTATTTCTGAATAATATAGTTGCATGAATTTTTGATATTTAATAACTGGGGGTCAAAGAATATGAAATCTAATATAATCATGTATGTGCAAGTAGGTTGAAATAAATCATAAGAAATACCATGAAAAATAATATGTTCAATTAAAATTAGGTGATGAGTGGGAAAAAGTTCTTAGTTCCTTATTTTATGGAATTAAGAGAAATTGTCTTTAGAAAATAAAACATAAGGAGGTTGTAACACTTATTCTTCTCAAAGTAACCACTAGAACAAATATGAACCTTTCTAATGTCTAATAAAATACATCCAACAAAAATATTTTGTACAGTGGTAGATTCTTAAAGCTACATAACCAGAAGACATAAAGTACAAGACATAATTAAGACCCAATCTGTGTTTTATCCTTAAATAAAAAGACTAACTTCATCAATTAATAGAAAAAAAGACATTTGAATTGGATGACAAACATGCTGTATGCAAACCACAACTAAAACATGACCTGGAAATAACGATTGTCATGGACTGGCAAATGTCAATGAAAGGAAAGAAGGAATTGTGATCTTTAAAAAGAAAGTAATAGTTCCAAAAGCACCAGTTAGGGCAAAATAAAAAGAGGATTTTGTAATTAATAGTGAAATGAAACCACGACTAACTCTTCCCAATGCAGCATCAATGTTAATAAAGCAAAACTATCAGAGGTATTTAAATTGAAAAACAGTGAGAAAAAGGTTTCACATGACCTGTCTCAATCCATAAGGGGGGAAAAATGGGCAAATGGCAATTAAAAAGATAAAAGAACAAAAAATGCAGAGTTTTAGAAAGGCCTAGAATGCAGCTAAGTGGTACAGTGTATACACACAGCAAGCACATGGCCCCAGGTTTGATCCTCAGTACAAAAAAATACCTCAGTGGTGGTATACCACCAAACTCTGTATACCAAATATATACCAAACTCTATGGTATACTTGACCTTATTTTCATTTGAAAGCAGTTATTTCCTAAATTTGGACCTTTATTGAGCCACCAGAAAATATGAATACATTTCAAAAAGTAAAAAAGTATAAATTAATATCACATCAAAAGGCAAAGAGTTTGAGCACTTAGATATTTGAAAACCCTTTCTATTCAATACATTGTTCAAGGACAATCCAACCTGCTGCAGTACTTCTGAAAATCTATCACAATGAAAAAGCTATGAAATATAGCTAAAATGATGCTCAGAGGAAAATTTATAATGTTCAATACCCTTTTAAATGAAATTATGAGTATAAATAAATTAGACATTCAACTGAAGGTATTTGAAAAACAATCACAAAAAATAAAGAAAAATAAAAAGGAATAAATTAACACTTTGAAACGAAAGTAATGAGTTAGAAAACAATAGAAAAAATTATGAATAATTTCAAGATCAATAGCTGAAAAGTAAAATTAAAATAAGTTAGTTTTCATCCAACTTGATATAAAAAAGTAAGCGCAAGTAATGAAACAAGAAATAAGGGGAAATAACCACAAATACAGAGACTAGAAAGTAACTACTTTGCTCTACTTGGCAAAAATTAAATTGAAAACTCAAATATTTGAAAAGAAAATATGATTTACCAAAATTGACACCAGAAGATGTAAAAAGTCTAAACATAACAATTATTATAAAAGAAACAAAGACAGTCGTCATGAGCCACATCCCCTAAGACACCCAAGCACAATTACCTTCACAGAGGAAAGCTTCAGAATCTTTAGCTGCAATTTTACTCTAATTGTTCTAGGGGAAAAAAAAAAAAACATAAACTGTTTTCAGGGAAGAAAAAAGAAAAGTTGAACTGCATGTAATCATTTGTTCATGCATAATGAAACTACTATACCAAAGGCAAAAAACAACCCACAAATTCAGCTATAAAGAAGAATGAAATTACATCATTTGCAGGAAAATGGATGGAACTTGAGAGCAGTATGTGAATCAAAATAAGTGAAACTCAAAGTCAAGGGTGGTATGTTTTCTCTCATATGTGGAAGCAAGAGAGGAAAAAGGAAAAGAAAATGGGCAGGGAGGATCTTATGAAAATAGAAGGGAGATCAATACAGGAAAAGGGATGGGGATAGGGAAGAGGAGGGGAAGGGGAAATACTGGGGAATGATATTGACCAAACCATATTGCTAAATCATGTGCATGTATAAAAAGTAACAAGGAATTCCATTATCATGTATATGTATAAATCATAATGCACCAATAAAAATGTAGAAAAACTAACTTCTGTCACTAAGTCTTAGCACTCTGTCAATAAAAAATACATTAAAATAATAGAAAATGGACAACAAATGTCCAAGCAGTTCACAGAAAACATACACACCACTGAAACTTGTGTTCTTAAGCTCCCTTCATATACAAGTACACATTAAAACTAGAATCAAAGAATATTATTCATAACTGGTTTGGCAACAATTTCATAAGTCAGGCTGGCTGTTGGAGTAATAGTGACTGTCAAATACAGGAATATTTTAAAATTTTGAATAAATTTATGTGTGTATACTTTAATTGGTAAAATATTCAATATATATTCAATATTTTGCAATATATAAGGATGTAAAATGGAAAGTCTTCCTTGTACCCATGAATACCTAGATCCCTTCCTTAAATTCCCTTCCTCATTTTCCTAGGTAGTCTTCCAGAAATATTAAATCATATTCATCCCTTAATTCAGTTATTCATTCTAAAGACATTTGTTGAGCACTGAGTATGAGCCAGGCACTGAAGCTTCGGTAATAAACAAAGAGATGTCCTCAAAGCAATTTAGCCTTCACAGATGTTTCATTCCAGTGGAAGAAAGAGACATTTTTAAAAAAAGAAATGTAAGAAACATAAATAATGACAAGTGTTATGATGGGAGGAAAAGCAGAAAAGAAATGGATAGGAAATGTTGATATTTCAGATTAACATACTGATATCAATAAAAATAAAATATTTGATATTTGGATATTTGAAATATTGAGCACTAGGATTGATTTGAAATATTAGAAGCAGAGATCAAGGTGGACTCGTCTGAGAAAATGGTTTTTAAGTCAAGGCTTGAAGGTACTGGGGAAGCCAAGTGTGTGGGTGTCCTTGGGAGAGCCATTCAGAAGGGTGATAACAGGTTTATGAATGAGAACAGCTAAACCTTATAAGACAGAACATGCCCAGAGTGCTGGAGGAACACCAAGAACTGGTGTGGCTGGAGCAGAGCAGCCAGAGGAGGCTTTGGGAGTCAGTCTATGGATGCTGGCTTACAGTCAGAAGAGAGAGGATGACTTTGGCAGACACCAGAGGGGCAGACTCTGTCTTAGTTCTTTTGAAACACCCTCACCACCCTGTTGGCAAGTGTTCAAGGGTCAAAGACAGGAGCAGGGACCCATTCTGAGACTGTTCCAGTGACACCCGTGAGGGTTGAGGATGTTTTGCACCTGGGCTTTGTAAGAGCAAGGTGAATTCTAGGGGTCTTCTAAAGGTAAAGCAAATATATGTACATGTCCACCCTTTCTCAACTCACAGATGCCAGCATATAAAACAATACTGTTCTAAAACTGTCCTGTGGGCTCATAATATATGTTGGCAGTTTCTCTACTTGAGTAAATGGAAAGGTTTCTCATGATTCTTAGGACTGTATTTTGTTTCCTTCTAAGAGACCCATCTCATGCTGATGGATGGTTAATCTATTTTCTGACCTTTTGCTATTACTAATTGTAATGAAATAAACTTGCACATGTGTAACATCAGGCATATGAACAATGTGTCTACTGGATAAGTGTGTAGAACAGAATTTACTGTCAGTAACTGTATTCATAATTTTAAAAGGCATATCCTGACTGCTTCCTGTAGAAAGTGTTTGATGTATCACTCCCAACAGAACTCATGGGTTTCTACTTCCTCACACTCTTGAGGATGGACCAAAGTCACAGGTGTCCCTTCTTCACCACCTCAGCAACAACTTGCCAAAAATTGTCTGGGTTTTTGCTTCATACCTTTATGGAAAGCCAGTCTTTATGTATTACTGTGCTCTATCACAATTTGAATCCGTGTAATCAATGTGAGCTAAATTGTTTTATATTAACTATTTATGGATTACTGTAGGGGATCCACTTGGACATGCTCAGGAATAGAAAGATGGGTTTATATTTTCAAAAGGTTATTAATGTAGTTTAATATAGCAGAGATTCAACATTTGATAAAATTCAAGGATTTTTTTCCTGATATAAAGCATATCTTCAGAGTGAACAGTTTTTCCATTTCAAAGAGGTATTTTCTTAAAGCCAACTAAATACAGTTTTAATGGAGCAATGTTAGCTATGTTCCCTCTGACATCGGAAGCAAGACAAGAATGTTCTCTGTCATTACCTCTATCACTATTATTTAACTTTGCTTGGAAGGTCTTTGCTGATGCAAAAGACCAGTGAAGAGAGAGAAAGGAGGAAGACAATCTGAATATTTATAAACAGTATAATGATTGGCCTAGAAAAGCCAAGAATGAAGGTAAAGTTTTTGGAATTTCCTTCTGTCAAAAGAAGGAAAGAGGAGGAGGATTTGACATTATTGTGAATTCCATTGCAAATCAAATTAAAAATTAAATTTTAATATGAAAAAATGCAGCTGATATTCATTTTAGGGACTCAATTTGTGATAGAGCACAATATCGTGTAAAAATAATGTTTCACAAAATTAAGAAATCTAGAAACCAAAATATCCTTAATAATAATTTTGGTCCACACCTCATTTCAAAATTGAGGACAAATATGTTGCTATATTTTATTAATTAAAATGGAAACTCTGGTTGTCAAAGATTGCCAATGTTTAAAACATCTGCAATAGATCTATCAAAAAATTGAGTATCATATTTAAAAATACATTCTTCAGAAAAAAAAGTGACAAGACATTCAAGAGAAATGTGACAAATAAATTGTTAATCTAAGTACAAATCAAGATATTTATTCTATTTATGTTCATTTGATTTTCCAATAACCTACTTTGTTCTGAGCCCAACAGGCTCCTCCAGCTCTTTTTCCCTTATCCTCTCTCAAACACTAGGTAACCTACAGTCTGTGATCTTAGAATGTCCTCCTGATCCCTCCACTGTACTTGAGAGTGCTCTTGCTTTTAAATTTTTTAGATGTATAAGATGTATAAGAAAATGGGCAAAGTATCTGAAAGGGTATTTCCTCAAAATAGATAGATACACAAATGGCCAAACAAGCACATGAAAAGATGTTCAACAGCACTAGTCAGCAGAAAAATTAAATCATGAGAATCACATCCTCTGGGACAGGAGTCCCCTGTGTTTCTCCTTTGCTAGCAAAGCATTAAACCTTTCCTTTTCCTTTTTCTCAAAACTCTGCACTTGTTATTGGATTGTCATCGGGGACAAAGACCAAGCTTTCAGCAACAAATTTGGCACCCGAGGTGGAACCTGAGAGCAGGCCTGGCTCTCCAAGGAACCACACTACCATGTTGAGGATGTAAGGTGACCTTGCTGAGAGCCAACTGCTGTAGAGTTTGGAAGTGGGTGAGTTTGCCTTGGGTTGATGGGGAGGAGCTATTCCTGTGAGTAAAGGGAGGGACTGAGGGACCATTCCAGCAGCTGCCAAAGCTCCTTTGCTTCTGGGAACTCCTGGCTTCTCTCCCTGTATGGTACAGGTTGCTCCATCATAATCCACCTTGAGAAAAAGGACACAGAACTCAGTAAAGTCCGTGACACCCTTGGTCATTTGGTAAGTCCCCTGGTGTGGACGCTGAGACCTTTGATTGCACATATCTAGTTCCTCTTTGTGGAAACATCTAGTCCCTCTTTCTGGAGACATCTGTGGAGCCACTGGTGTAGGAGTCGTGGTTAAGCCAGACTAGAGAACCTAGGGATATTTACTCCCTTCTGATCTGTTGTAGGTTCTCATCTGTTTGTTGGCCCTGGACTTGGGAATTCCCTCTGGTTATCTGTCTGTTTTTTGCTTTGTTTGTATCTGTTACTGCTCCTTTTAAGACATGGCCAATACTGCATTGATCCTATTGGTATTCTTCTGGGAAAGATCTTGGTTGGTCAATTGAAAGTTTCCCATCTGTTGGCCATGGCTTTGGGGCTCCTCTCTGGTTGTCTCTGCTTCCTTTTTTATACAATCTTGCAATTGGAGTTAGTTTGTCAGAGTTAAAGTGAGTTGAAGAAAGAGCCACCTATAGGTAATAAACCTGAAGATAATGTTTTACTGTAACCATCTGGCTTTTGAATAGTTTTCTGGATTATTATACAATCTTACAATTGGAGTTGATCTGTCAAAGGTAAAGCAAGTGGAATAAATTTGTACGTGCAGACCTGTCTGTTTTAAAGGTTTCCATCTGTCAGGCATGATTTTGGTGATCCTCTGTATTTTTTGTATTTGTTACTGGCACTTTAAGACATGGGCCATCCTGCATCTATCTTATCAGTAGTCTCTTGAGCAGTGAGATCTTGGCTGAATAAGTCATCTATAGGAATAAGCCTGTCTAAGAGAAAGATGGTTTACTGTAACACAATCAGGACTTTGAAAGGTTTTTCTGGATTGTATAATAATCCAGAAGTTGAAGTTAGTCCGTTAGGGGTAAAGTGTATGAAACAGGCATATGTACAGGCATTATGTAGTTACATGGTAAGGGGTATGAACAGTCAGGTACTAATTTGAAGGTGCCAAAATACACTGCTTCTAGTGTGCAAGGATAGCAGGACATTAGAAGAAAAGGTCGAAAAAGATTTCAATCTTTTAAACCCAGTGCTGGCACTCCCAGCACTGTTTCTCAGCCTGGCTCCGGGCAACTTCAGATCATGTCATTGTGGGTCAAGGACAATGACCTTAAACTGGGGAAAAAAATCCCAGAAAAACTGCCTGGGCTGCAGAAAAATGCCCAAAGAGATCCTGGCCTCTGCCCTGCCTTCCAGTCCCTGTTGCCCATGGAGGGTGGAGGCTGTTGGCCACAAAGGATTTGGCAGTAGGTCCCAGCACTCTCAGTTTATGACCTGGGGACAGGAATAGTCTCCCCTTTTAAGGTCTGACAGGACACCCCTTTTGGCCAGGGGTTATTCATCACTGGGGCAAAGCAATTCTTGCTAGAACAGTATCCCGTCAAACTGAATGCCTGGGGAGACTGGAAGAATAAGAAAAGAAAAAGACAGAAACTAAGGCAATCTGTGTTTTGTAGGCAGCCTCTGCAAAGGGGTCTTCAAGGAAGCCTAAAGGAAAGGATGGAAAGGGCCTCTTCAATTGCAAATCAATATGCCTGGTATACAAAAAAAGGCCCAAAAGGAACCTCTGATGCAATTGACGTGGTGAACTCACTTGGAGTCCATGGCATTAAAATAATGATAACAGAGACAGGTAAGCCTCAAAAATAACCTGTCCTCCAACCCCTTGAAGGGAACCGAGGAGAAGAAAAATTAAGGCACAGTTTTGTGAATGCTGAATTGTCCAGCCCTCTCCTGGGATGAAATTTGTTGTGTAAACTAAATGCACAGATAACATTGATAAGCACTGTTTCAGCATATGAATTTAAGAAAGAGTCAAAACTAGAAAAAATAAAAGAAATTATAGGTATGGAAATACTTTTTAGTATTGAAATTTAAAAGGTAAAAAGAAGTGTTTCTGGATGAGAAAGTATTTTGTATGGTAAAGCAATATTCTTGTGCTAAAGTCCAAGGTGAAAGAGGCACAAACTAAGGATGTAAAGTTGTGAGTGTCTAAGTGGAAGATAAGGCTCAAAAACTTTGTGTTTGTGATTAAATTGACTATAATTAGCACAAAGTTATTTGAACTTTAATGTACTAGCATGAAGCAAAGTCTGAAACATTGATCTGCTCTTATCTAGCGAGATAATTTTATTACTATTTGTTGGGTTTTATTATTTGGGGAAACTAAGTTTTAAAGGAATTAAGGTTTGTGCTTGTTTTAAAGTCTTAAATTATTACTTTGTAACTTGTTAAACAAACAACTGTTGTTTAGGTTATAACAATATAGTTGACACCCTAAACAAATGCAGCTAGGTATTTGTATGGTTCCCAGAATGACATCTAAGTCATGTCTATGTGTTATGCAAAAGTTTATAAAATGAAAGTTTATGTAAGTTTATTGACAAAGTAACCAATAAGTGCAATCTTTAATACATTGTATCTGACATACAAGAGCCATGCTCTCATTTGAAGACCTGTCTTTTATCTGTTTGCTTTGACTAAGTCAATTCCTGATCATTAACACTGTTTCCTGAATGCATAAGAGATTTAAGGCTATTATATGATTTTTATTAACTAATGAAGACCTGAATTGTTGCCATACACACTGGATTCTAAATTGTACTTTAAAAGTTAAGCTTAATTAAATGTAAAGTTTAAGAGAGGACTTTGCCAAGTTAGTGTTCTCCAAACTAAAATTATGTGTAGCAAAAGTCTCAGATTTGTACAAAAATGTCAAATTTGTTTGGTATTTATTCATGTCATTTGATCTTGCATAGCTGGATGAAGTAACCTGTTTCCAATAAGTTATATGTATCAGCTGATAGAGTAGAGTGGATAGAGTCATTGTAACTGATAGAGTAGATGGGAAAAGGTCAGTTTTGACCAACTTGGTCTTAAACATCTGGCAAGAGAGTATAGTCTAAAAACACAGTCCTACATGGACATTTAAAAGGTAAAGCAGTGCTTTTTTAATGTAACTTAAGATGTGCCCTTGTGTCAGCACTACCAAAAGTAAGTAAAGCTGGAGGCTGTCAACGAAGGGTTCTTGTGTGAGAGTCCCTAATAATAATGATCAGAAGAGTCACAAATTTGTCCTGCCTGAGTTAATTTGAGTTAGATTTCATACACCTACAAATCTTGCTAACCTTCTACATTGATGAACTTGATCTGTTTTTCACTGACAAAAGATTAGGAGTTACTATCCTCATGGTTTTCAGAGACTGGCTGAAATCCTAATTGTTTCTGTGCTCCATAACACCATGAGTCAGTTCCTTATAAAAGTTTCTCTTTATGTATGAAATCTTCTATTGGCTTGTTTGTTAATTTTTGGTACTGGGGATTGAACCCAGGGGCACTTAGCCACTAAGTCATATCACCAGGACTTTTTAAAATATAGATTTTATTTAGAGAGGGCGTTGCTTAGGGCATTGTCAAGTTGCTGAGTCTGACTTTGAAGTTGTGATCCTCCTGTGTCAGCTACCTGAGCAACTAGGATTACAGGCATGCACCACCACAGCTGACCTAAAATCTCCTACTTATTCTGCTTCCCTCGAGATTCCAGATGACATGATCTACCTTCTCTCCTTCCTTCCTTACTGCCTTACTTCCTTCTTTTTTTCTTTCCTCCCTTTCTTCCATCTTTTGCAGTGTCAGGGATGAAATCCAAGATTTTAGACACACTAAACAAGCACTCTAACACTGAGCTATACCCCCCAAGCCTGTTTTTTATTTTATTTTGAGACATGGCCTTGCCAAAGTGCCCAGGCAGAACTTGAATTTGTGGTCCCCCTGCTTCAGTAACCACAGTAGTTGGGGTAAAGGATGCTCAACTGAACCCAGCTGCCATTTCTGAAATTATGATATAGTTTCAAAGTATAAAATGAGATGCCCAGACCTGTCATTCCATTGAGAAAGGAAAACTCAACAATGCTTCTGGGGATTCTTGCCAAAGTGCAGCATCTTACTTCCATTATGGTAACCTGACAGAAAACTCCACCTGTGGGACATTTGATAAAATATCTGATCATTATCAGGTCATGAAAGGTAAGGGAAGCCTGAGGTGCTGTCACAGATGGCAGGACGTTCGTGGGAGAGTACAATTAAGTGCCACTTTTGTTTCTAATGAGATCATAGAGTAGCAAAAGGACATTAGTGGAGGAA